>WAAE01025928.1:0-17562 GCA_013400495.1 Nicator chloris | reverse complement strand
GTTTGGGGTTTTTTTTAATCTGAAGAAGTCCAGATAAGCTATTGCCAGTGCCTTGTACCCTGACAATTCTGACATTATTACTTCTCTGTCTCTGGAAATGTCTCTCTTGTTACAGCCAGGAATTGAATTTCCTTCTTTAAGGCTGCATCATATTGATGGATTATAATATTCTGATGATAAACAATATGCCAAGGTCTTTTACTTCTTTGTTAAATGTGCTCCCAGCTATTACCAGAAAGTCTTGATACTAGAAGTGTGTAACTTCAAATTAAATTATAGGACTTAGAATAGGAAGGACTAATTACTTTCAGATTGTATCCCAAGGCTGTGTTAAAATTTCTGCCCTTGATAAAACCTTTCCTGCATGTCCTGGGACAAGTCAGACTTTCTGTCTCTCTGGAACAGAGCTGTGTAATACTTTACATTAGAGCACCAACACTGATGTACAATCAGTAAAAACTCGGGCACAGGGATGATTGAAATCACAAAAACAGCACAATTAGTATTCTTCGAAAATATTTTTTTTAGCTGTGAATTAAGGTTATTACCATAAGGTTCCATTATTACATAACTCACCAAGCAAATCATCAAAGATGTGAGTATAATCATTTGAGCTATACAACATAATATCTGTTCTGCATGCATGATTTATCTTTCTTATGCTGTTTTTTCCTGGTCTCCATGCTTGAAAAGAGTTCCTTGAATAAAGCCTGTGTTTATATCTTATGATCGTGGCTAACATGGGGATAAATGCCTGTAGGAAAAATGACTGCCACGAATAAAGGTATGGAAATTACCATATAAATAAAATAAAGTAAAATCAGAAAATAAATTTTAAAATGGAAATTACCTCCATGGTGGAAGCAAAACTCAAAGCCCCAAGCTGGAAGAAGCAAATGATGCACCTTCTCAAATTCCAAAATGTCAGATGAAATGACATGTCTACTAGCAAAAAAGCTTTTAATAGAGTTATTGAGTCAGAATGATTGTGTGTGACTGGAAAATATTGAATGCAGCCCCTGTCTTCAAGAAAACAACACCCCACGGGCAACTGTTGTCTTAGATAATCCTACTTTTATTCAAGAACGTTTTTTTTAATAAAATAATTTGGAAAAGAGATTAAAGGTAAATCATACGAAAGATTTTCTGAGGTAGGTCATGCTAAATTAATAGGATATTTCTGTGTAATAGTATAAATGATCTTCTACACAGTAGGAATGTAATTGGTCAATCTGTCTGGTATTCAGTAAGACAACAGGTGCAGTACCTTTTGGATGTGTATTATTTAAACTGGGCAGGATGGCAGTTATTACAGAAATGGAAGCACACAAAGTGATCAAAGGAGAGATGGCAATGCTCGGTTATCTTAGTGGCAAAACCCTTTTTTTGACATAGAAGCTTCTTAAGTATCGCTCTAAAGACTGATCTGCCATTATTCATCATGTCACAGAAAAGCCCAGAAGTGTGCTAATGAAGTTTACTGATGGGTAGCAAGCATTATCTATATCCTGGAGGACAGGAAAATGAGGATGAACCAGGGACAAAAGGACCGGGGAGAAGATGGTGGAGTTTAATAGTAGAAGGAGGCACTCTCATAGGGAATACCTGTAGCATGCACAGTATGCACAGTAATTGCTGTCTAGGAGACCAAGAGGTGGCATGGCATGCTGGTTGGCAGTGTTGTTCTTGGATACATGGGCTCTTAGGGGTTATAATCACTGTTCCTGCAGCCCTGGGTCTTTACTCAGACATGAAGGTTCCACATTGGTGAGGAGAAGGCAGAACTGGTTCATTGGAGCAAGCTGCACTGATTCCACCTTTGTTAACTTAGCTGACGTGCAGTCTTCCTCCAGATAGTCTCTCCTGTTTCTCCTGGCTGTACATACAGTCTTGTGCTAATCTAAAGCTAAGTTAAAGGTAGCTATTTTGACAGCAGAAAATAATCACGGATCTCTGTGTGCTTTGCAGTATTTAGATTACTCCTTTGAACTGCTTGGAATCATTACAACACAACGCAAACAAGAATAGAATAAATCGCTGACTGGTACAGTATATGTGTACTGAAAACATGTTGTGTGATCAAAATATCTTTGCATTAAAACAGCAAAGGTTTTTGCTAGCGTTTTTGATGTGATAAATAAGCACCTAATTAAATATTGCAAATTATATAGAGCATACCTTTAATAGCTGAAAGGCAGTTCTCCAATGTTTAGCTCCTTGCAAACTGTTCAAAATTATGCTTTCCAGGCCAATCTTCATTATATACATAGGAGTGATTTATTGTTTCTTGACTTACGTCTCTGAATTTGTTCTTAGTAAACATACTGTCATGAAAATGGCAGAAAAAAGATATGGAGGAATTCTAGTGGCTGGTATTGAAGTTGAAAGTGTCCTCCTCAGATTATTTTGCAATCATCTCCTTGGAGCAGAGGCAGTCTTCCAAGACAGAAGAAAGGAGGGGGGGGGAAAACATCTTGAGAAATCTTCAGACAGTCTCTCTACTTACTTAAACTGCCATTGCTATTTTTGTAGGAACAGAACACAGACAAATGCTATCACTGTATTGTGGATGCTAACAGAGACAATAGTGAACTCATTTCCGTTGCTCTACTGTCAGTTCATATTTATTGTCGATACACAAATTACAGTCTTAATTATCACTTTTTTCCCTGCCCCTCAGGGGTGTGTATGTGTATAATTGTTGTCATTAGTACCCACTTCTTGCTGTTCTTCCCCCAGGTTTATCAATAGCTCTCTACATAAATGTGACATTTTTTGATTGGTAGTCACTCACTACACTTTGGGATATATTTTATCCTTTCTTTGTGTGTGCTGAATAGCATGGTAGGGTGAATTGAATCTTGACATTTTGAAGTGAAATAGGCTTGTTTTCTTTTCAAATCCCTGAAGTTGTTTAGTGAAATGCTGCAGTCTAGGCTTTCTTTTATTGATATATAAATAGAAAGAAGATTAGTTTTGAAAGCACAGTGGCTGCTTACAGACTACAAAACGGTGGAAAAAGGGGACGAGCATACCTTGATTCAGTAACAGTTTTCGGGGGTGGGGGTTGTGTAGAGGAGGGGAGAAAGGAGGGAGGGAAAGATTCGGAGATGAAAGGAGATGGCGCTCAGCCTGGTGTCTGCATCAGTGAAGTGTGCTGAATGGAGGGTGTGGTAAGAGAGGTCAGTCTTTGCAGTTCATTTGAAACTTACCTGAATTGTATTTGCATCTGATTCAGAAGAGTGATTGGATTGGAACTTCCATATCTATACATCATCTTCAGCCTATTACTCCATGTATGCTGATTTATTCTTTTCAACTTTCTTTCATCCTAAGTTACTTTTATTCCTTTGAATTCCCTTAGTTCTTTGTGATTTGTGATGCTCAGGTCTAGTAATGGAGATAGCTACAGTATTCAAAAAGATTATATGAAAACTTCAAAAGATATCTAATTTCTGAGGTTGCTTGTACCTGTACTGCTTGTAACTTTACTGCTGCTTTTATGGAGTAGTTTCTCTGCTGTTATTGACCCAAATACTGCCAAGTTAAATACTTCAGAGTTTATTGAATTTACTTGTCAATTAGATAGGTATTCTAGCCAAAAAAGCAAAATCATAAAATCATAAAATGGCTTGCATTAGAAGGTACCTTAAAAATCATCTTATTCTAACTGTCCTGCCGTGGGCAGGGACACCTTCCACTAGACCAGGTTGCTTGACCTTGAAGATTGCCAGGGATGGGGCATCCACAGCTTTTCCAGGCAACGTATTTCAGTGCTTCACCACCCTTAGGTGATGAATTTCTTCCTAACATCTAATCTATATCTTCTTTCCTTTTGAAGCCATTACTCCTTTTCCTATCACTACATGCCCCAGCTCTCTGTACCAGCCTAGGTACTGGAAGGCTGCAGTGAGGTCTCCCTGGAGCCTTTGCTTCTCCAGTCGGAACAGCCCCAGCTCTTTCAGGCTGTCTTCATCGGAGAGGTGCTTCAGCCCTCTCGTCATCTTTGTGGCCCTCCTGGATTCACTTTACAGGTCCTTCTTATGCTGGGGGCTGCAGAGCTGGGGACCTCAGAAGAGTGCCCTGTTGCTGGGTTATGGGACTTGGAGTCTCATGACTTGCCCAGTGGAATGTAGTGATTATTTTCAAATGCTGAGTGTTACTGCATTTGCAGAACTGAGATACAGCATCCATTAAAGACTGAAATCTGACAGGAGCCTTGTACACCAAACCATCACAGTTGTATTCATTTGTCAAGGAAATACATTTTGGTGCTATCTGAAACAGGCAAAATTAATTTTTTCAACACAATAGTTCTATACTGTTCAATTAGCTTTATCTACCTAATGATTCATCACCACAGACACACAAACATTGCTACCTCAACCATACACAGCCTAAACACAGCGTGCATGAGTAGGACTTTACTGGCAAGAGCTTTTTGCAAATTTTCCAGCTTTCAACTAGCTGCCAAGCATCTTACAAAACTACAGAATCCCAGGAACTTTAGAAACACCTAGAGATAAAAGAGAGATGTGTTTATACTAGAAGAGGCCTCTGATGAGAAACTTTATCTATGTCACTCTCTACCACAAATCTGTGGCCAATCCAATCAGCACAGCTTCAGCTCACACCCTTCTCGGGATAAAGCAGTGAACTGATAGTACAATTCCACCTTCACAGCAAATCAAGAAGATTTTGTTGTTTATATTTGTACTGACACAAATCACCTCTGAAAGTGTTAAAATAATACCATGGCTGTGATTGTGCCATTCTTTGAGGATACAACCAGTTAAATCATAGAGTTTCCAAAATTTCTGAACAATAAATAAGTGCTTTTGACTTACATATTGCAGTGATAGATGCCTAAATTAGCCTTTCTGGAATGTAGAACACTTCATTCAGAGCTTTCTGTGCAATTCTCACTAAGACTTTGGGTTTTTTAAATCACATGTTCTACAAGGTATATGAGAGAATGTGTGGAAAATTTTGTTCAATTCCTAAATGCTCTTAAAAGAATTGATAAGTGGGATGAATGAATAATTTAATATTGTAAGAGAAGTTCATGAACCTATAGCTATTTTTAACACCAATTTTTCTCATAAAGGATTTGAGGTACAGACTACTGAGATGTGTCAAGCATTTACACACATAGATCCCACTCGCATATTTGTTACCAATGCAAGATTTTCACTCATTATCCCCAGCTGTCAATGGCAGAGCAGATTCAAAAATTTTTAATGGACTTTTGTGAAGGAGAAGAGCAATTTACAATTCAGCAATGTCCTAGAGCACATTTAAGTTTACAGAATGAATTAGTTCAATGGGAAAGGTTTTAAAAAGAAGCTGTAAGCATCATCAAATTAAACACATAATGGTTAAGTCAGTTAACTGTCTATTTGCGTATAATGTGATTTTATAGTTGGAAAAGGTTGTTTAAGAGTTTATATAACAGAAATATAGAAAGCCTTGTTATAATTTATTGCCCTGTACCATTAGCCTGGTAATGCAGAAAGATACATGTACACTGATCTGTACTATACATACATATGAAAATAATTTGACAGATCAGAAAAAAAAGACATTTTTAGCTGTGATCTAGACTGCCAAAAATACCTCTGTTTTTTCAGTTAGCTTTCATATTTAATTGCCTACCTACTCATCTGTGGACATAATGTTGGCATACTCTGTATAATATGATAGAGTCTCATTTTAGGTGTATAATGAACTTCAGTTTCCTAAGTGGAGCTTATATTAGGTGACGTTTTCCATGTTGAGAAAATTGCATTTCTTTGAGAAGAAGCTTTAAGGCAAAAGATTAGAAATCTAAGTTAGTTCTGTCAGTTTTAGCAAAACACTTGCAATGGCTCACAGTCAGAAAGTAAGCTGAATGTTTTGATGGTATATTCCCCCAGACTAGGCTGAAAAGACATTATCTGTAAGAATTATATAGTTTCTTGAACTACCATGAATTCTGTCAATTACACCTCAAACGTCTGCCACAGGTAGAGTCAAGAGCTTCTTGAATGACTCACAAAATAGGACGTTTTTGTTGTGCTGTTTAAATTAGGCATAAAAACAGATCCCAGAAATTTGTGTTAATTAGAATCCACTAGACTGTTCTTTGTAAATTTCACCTCAGCCTTTAGAGTGCAAATGTTGAAACAAATTTTAGGGATCATTCAGAGATAGGAACGTTTCAAGCAGAACCTTCAAACTGGATGTTTTAGTCACAGTTGTCTTTGTCTCTTCTAAAGACCATTCTCACAGAAGTTAAAGGTCTCTTGATTAGAGCGTATCACTTAGAAGAGCATGAAAATGCCAGGGATTTAATTATTGCTGTTCTGTTGCCACACCAATTGTTGTATATTTATTTCTCTTTAAAAAGTAGGGCAAGGAGAAAAAAACAAGTGCATGCAATGTGAGTTTTTCTCCTCTTCTTCTTATGAAGCTACAGAAAAGTCCTGACTGAGTAAGACAATTTGTGCTGGTTTCTCCAGCTTGTAGCATGATCAGAGCAAAGAAGTTTATGGAGAGGGAGGGTCATGCAAAGCCCAGGTAAAATAATTGCAGTGATTCTTGTGATACACAGAGCAAACCTTACCACACAATCCCAAAGATTCTGGTGAGAACATTGGTAGTATATTTGAAGTCTGCCAGGCTGACCCTAGCGGCCGATTCAAAAGGCAAACAAAAGCAGCTCTGAATAGTTTACAGAAAACCTTCTTATCTCTTTCTCCACCACAGATACAAACGAGATCTTACAAAACCCTGACACTTAGGGACTTCACTTTTGATACAAATAAGAAAGCTGAGAGCATTCCCTATACATTTATTAGCTTTTCAAATGAAGGTCAGGCTTTCCCATTTTCCCTTGTCCATGGAAAATTTGATGCCCTGAGGATGGAATGGATTTTACGTCATTCTAGACATTCCCAAGGGAAGAAGCCCCTCCATCTTCTTGCTATGGTAATGCTGAGCCAATGGAACACACTAATTACATGTGAGGGTACCAACGTGTGCTTGTGCTGCTTTGATTTTCCTTGAAGGCCATCTTGTCTTTCCATTTACCTGCAAGAGGAAAAGTTAACAGTGTCGAGTCGAGTGTTGCTACTTAGAATTTGGAAAGAAATAAATTCTCCTGCCATGCAAGTTTCTGTCTTTATTTGCTCTTGTAAAATCCATCTGTTGTCGTTAGACCGGTTCAGAAACACAAAAGACTTTCAAGTGGCTTCTCAAGAGTCTGTGTTGCAATCAATCTCATTAAAACATGGAATTCAATTCAGAATAAAATAGTCAAAGAATTCAACCTAGAAGGGCTAAATGAGCATCTGAGTCGTAAACATCTAAACTGCTCATAATTTGATCAGTCTTCATCCAAAAGAGAATAATGAAGCAGGAGAGAAATTTTTGAGTCAGGCACAGAATAAGGTACATGAGCAGGGACTGAAACAGTGGGCAGCTGCCATTAAAGGAAAAACTTAAAAATAGGTACAGTAAAAGTAAACAAATCAATTACTTGTAAATTGTACCAGTAATTTCTATTCTCCATAAGTTAGCTAATACAAGCATAAAGAGAAGAGGTTTTAAGTTGCTTTTTTTAAAAGAAGGGAAAGCTTTAATATAATGCATAATTAATACTATGAAACTGATTGCCAGCAGGTGCTGCTTGAGCTAAGATTATAGTAAGATTCAAAGGTGAACTGGACATCTTTGTGGACTTGTAGAATATCCAGAGGTAAAACTGTTAAAATTCAGGTGTAAATAGTGTTAAAAGAAGCATTTTGGAGGAAGCCATGTAAAACTTGATGTTTCAAAATCTAGAACAATCTCTTGCTGATAGGGAATTGGAATTAGTTTTTTCCACATTTTCATTTCATGATATCTGTTATATTTTCCCTAAAACATCCAGAAGTTTATGGAAACAGGATATAAGACCAGTCTAATCCAACATGGCAATTCTTATATTATGATTAATGAGGTTCCCTTTATCAACAGCTGTGATTCTGACCTTTGTGGCTCTGCTAGTTATCTCCTGATTTATACATCTTCATTACCTGAATCACATTTAGAATTAAATAAAAAATCTAAATAACTTCCGTGCAATTCCTATAGCCTTTTCAAATATTTGCTCCTTCAAATAATTTATTCACAAAATCTCAGGTAGTACATCAGCAGCATTTTTCTAAAACATAATACTACTGTTAAGATTGTTTTTTACATCCAGGCATTCATTATGGCATGTAGGAGAGAAATAATATGCTGACACTGACCTCTCTGCATCTAAAACTTGCTTTGGATACCTAGTGTTAGAAATGTGCATCTCTGTTATTTAGTACTGGGACATGGTCAGATATATTCAGAGATTTCTTTCCTGGTTTGTAATGTTAGTGTGATTCAGGACATGTTAGCTTGATGTGTCATAAAATGAGCCAGTTTATCTTTAGTTCAGCCTGTGATCAGTGGGGAGAGTGCTTTTCCTTTGGGAGCTGAATGTAAAATAACTGAAGCAGATTGAAGTTGGCAGTGACTAATGAAGTCTTGTGAAGGAGTCAGGAGTCAGTGGGTTACTACATAGGATGGATTGAGAAGACAGTAACAGCAGCCTCTTTGTCGAGTTTATGCTGGGGTTTTTTGGGGTTTTTTTTTGGTTTTGTTTTTTTTTTTTTTTGCATAATCAGTGCTTCTGTGAAGAAAATCTCCTCAAAAAAAAATTAAAATTCCTGATGTATGTCTCTGAAACACAGACATCCGCACGCACATTTGTTACAGTGGAGATAATTCTAGGCTTCCATGTTTAATGAGCCAGCATGGTTGCCTAAAGGTGTTGTACATGTTAATAATTTTAATCAGTCACACAGAATTTACGGAGCTAGAATTTCAATTGAAATTAGCACGAGTTAAAACCTCAGTCATTTATTTCTCTGAGAGCTCCCCCTACTTTGCCAGTCTGATAATGTGCCCTTTTGTCACAGAATCTGGCACAATAAATCAGCCTTTCCACAGGCGCCACTGAGCAGCCTGGTGTGGGACTTGCACACAGAGCGTAACTACTGGGAGCAGGAAGCACTACACTGGGGTTGGCATTTGCTATACGTGTAAAATCTGTGGGCACAGAGCAAAAGCTGAAGGAGCATAAAGAGGAGGAGTATGCCAGCCTGGCCTTGAAGGTACTGGGAAAGGGGCAGAGACAATGCCAGGCACCTGGCAGCTGACCCGGCTCAGGAATCACTGCAAACTGCTTGTGCCTTAAGCCCGTGATGAAATGACTTGAATGACTGCCTAAGCCGAGGTGTGTGCAGAGCAGGGTGAAGGAGGCCAGGCAGCAGGGAGGGAAGCACACCCTTCTCATGCCATCTTTGGAGAATTTAGCTGGGCTTTGTGCTGCGGGGAGCACTGATGCAAAGTTACGACCCTCACCACAGTTCTTGGAAATTTTTCAGCAATTCAGAAAACTGCAGTGGTGTTACGCTATTTTTGTTCCTGAAATACTTGTTGAAGCCTTTTGTTAAACAAAGTCTTTAAGACTTTTCTTTTTTTAGGCTTTTTCTTTTTTAGGATCAGAATACTTTGGGGGTTTTGACTGAAACGTTGTGAGGCAAACTGATTCAAGCTCTCTGCAATCTAACTGTCCCAGCCTGTGTGCGCAGAGTGCAACAAGATTTGTGTTTTCCACCTCATTAAACTGACAGCAGAAATTAGTTTGTGGTATTAAAGACTAAAAAGTTAAATTACAGCTACACATGTCCTCTATGCAATGGTGTGTGTGAAAGATGTTTGATTTTAATGTTTGCTATAATGGAGAATTTAAATTGCAATGTTTGTCAAATCTCTAATCTTTGTTTCAGAGTGGAATATTAATTATGCTTTTAACTACAAGAGGTAAATAAAATGAGCATCCACTGCCTGCCTAAGGGTAAATTGCAGATTACTGACAACGTGACGTGGCGTACTAAATGTCAGTTTTGTCAAACAAATTTAGAGGAACAGTTAAACTATTAGCTTCCTGTTGTTACAGGAGGTTTTTTTGCAATGAATGACTGTTCCTAGCAGCAGGGGCACTGTACCATATGGAACACTAACAGAGCTAAATCGAATAAGCGAGATGAATGAGGAGATAGCACTACAGACGCACTCAATTAGTTTATAACTGTCTATTAACTTCTGTTGGTGGTTTTGAATAAACAATAGATTAACCATTACACCCCATCTCTTTCTTTATGAAACCAATAGAAAGACAGTGCGATGAGGGCACACAATGAAGAAGAAGCTGAGCAGTTTCCTTCTTTTTGTTTTTACCTCCTGCTCCTTAATAACTCAACTTGTGGTATTGGCAGTACCTGCAAGTAACAAATGCATTAGATCCAAGAAGCAAATCAAAATATTTCAGATGTGGTTATGCATGCAGAATAGTTCTTCAAATTACCAGGAGTTACTCTGCCTGATTTTTTTAGGACCTGGTTTATTAGCAGGGAAGCACTAGTATGGAATGTGAACCTAAGCCAGTCAATGCGATTTATTCAACAGTTAAAGGAAAAGTGTTGTGATCTGTGCAGAAATAAAATATTATGAATGTGTCTGCCAATCTGTCAGTGCCCCAAACTACTTTTAGACCTGAACTACCTGGAGCAGGTAAGAGGTGATGGCATTAATGTGCCCCTGACTGCTAGAGTATTGGAGTCAGATTATTTCCTTCTAGTTTAAATCTTAAATAAATAAACATAATAAAATATTTTACTATCCCTGCCTTCCATTTTAAGATATTGGAGAGAGATGGGAACCTCCAGTGGGTGCTGAGCTTACCTCATATATACTGTGATATTTTTACCTGTTATTTAGCTTAAAATTGTTAGCAAAAAGTACCTAAAGATCATTCAAGCTATTTCGTGTCACACTTTCACATTAGGTGTTCAAACACCTAATTAGTGAAGATCTACCACTGCTGAACCTGAAATCCAAAATACCAGGCAGAAAAGGCGGGCAGGGTAAGTTGAGAGGCATTAGATGGAGGGGATAAAATAATAAATATAACAAGACATGATTAGCTCCCACTCTGTCAGTTGGAGTAATCAATAACTGCCATAAGCCTTGTCACGGTGTGATTGCTTAAAGCTCAGTACTTTCAGACATAATCCTGAATCGAGCTTAAGTTGCAAACGTCTCTTTAAATTCTTCGCTAAGTTGAAAATCCATAAGTTTGTTTTGAATCGTTGTCCCAGTGCAGCACTGAGGGACACTCTGCCCATCTGTTGGATCATCTTAAACGAGGAATTTACAGATACTTGGAGACATTTTAAATTTCATCCAAGTTTTAGCCTTCTTGCTGTTTAAAAGTTAGTGGTACTTAATTCATTACACCAATAGGAGAGGTAGCTGGGAGATGTTGGGGAGCAGGTGCTGCGTACCCAGAGGAGATCTGGGAACACAGTACTTGGGGAACAAAGGACATTAATTCGTAGAAAGCTTGAATCCATTAGATGTACTGCAAATAAATAGAGTTGTTTGAAAATACAAAGCTTCCATTTCCTGGGCCAACCCTCCATTTAGGTGATAACATTCATCCTACTGAAATCCTTTCAACTGTCGGCTGAATGCAAGAGTCTTCTCCATCTTCTGTGGAAAGACCAACACTGCTGTCAGCCTACTGCTAACTTCCTTCCAAGATCCATATTACTGATGAGTGAAGTGGGTTTTGTCTGTCCCCTTACCATGCATATTTCACACGGGGTGATGTAAGTTTTAATTAGCAAAACTCCATTAAATATTTAAAGCTCCTCAGGTGAAAGGAGTGGTATTAGTAAAGTGGAAAAATAGCATGAGAGTGTTATATTGTGTAGGAGCACAAACTTCATAGATCCTAGTGGAAAAAAATAAAAACTTGGCAGAGACGAACTCAGGCTGGGACTGCAGAGGGGCGGTAAGTTGTCCTTGTCACATTCCAGCCACAATATTAATATGTTCCTGTCTGTAGGTTTTTTGGCATGCAAAACATAATTTTCCAAGTTATGCAAACATTTCTGTCTGCTTCTGACAGAGTAAGTAATTTTTTTTTTCAGTTTTACCCACACATGGCAATGATTCATAACCTTTACCTATTTTCTGAAATCAGCTGTTGTAGTAGAGGAAATACTGGTTTACTGACATTTTGAATTCTACCCAGGCTTATGCCCGTGTCCGATCTAGATGTCTGTGTATCTTCTTCAGCCTGCGTTTCTGAGTCTGTGTTTTGGGAAAGTTCTTGTTTGTCTAGCTTCTTGCTACCATAACTTCTCATCTAAATTCAGCTAGAGTCTCCTCACCTGTAATTCACCTATGCCAAAATACTACTGCAATGCCACTGCCCACTCTTACTGTTATTTATAGTGCTGCAGTGTTTTAAAGGAAGGCACTGTTTAAATAGTGAACATGTGTCCCTAATGAATTGCACAGATGTCCACTCATCTGTTTTCAAGTTGTTTATTTCCTTGCTATTGAAGAAACTATCATAGTACTATTTTTTATCCAGTGTTTGTAAGCTTAAAGATCACTAATGACTGTTAAAAATTACCCCCCAATGGAGGGTAATGTCATTCCATGCAGTGACTTGCATGAAAGCACATTACCCTCAGTCGGGGGGTAATTTTTAATTACTGTAATGCTCTTGCAATTACCCGTGGTGCAGCACTGAGGTCATCTTTCCACTGAGAGGATTCCATTACTTAGTTTACTAAGTGACTGAGTTTAATGGATGTTCAAGAGATCCTGCTTTTACATTTGGTCTCACACAAGTAAAAGTTAGCAAGTGGAAGCCTGGTAACCTCTTGGAAGAGCACTCCTTTCTCCAAGGGCAGGAGTGGAATGTGCTGGTCTGAATTCCTTGTTCAGGTAACTGTCTGCTGAAGTTGGCTTTAAGGAGTCTCATAATTTCCCTTGAAAGACACTCCTTTTTAACAAATTGCCTAGATAGGCTAGGAAACGTCAATCTATTCAAAACATTTGTTTGACATCTGATCCTAAGGTACTTATAATTTGAATCACACAGTATGTTAAAGAGAAATTGCTGTGATCTAGTTAATGAACATGGTAAACTTGCCATTGTGTATTCATATTTCTTTAGGCCTGGAAAACGGTCAATATAGATATTTTCAGGTATGTTGGTATTGGTATGTTACATACCCATATATTCTATTATGGCTTACTTACCTTGTTGCATTAGAAAATATACCAACGCTTGTGCCAAAACACGAAAAGAACCTGTTCCACAGTAAATGCTATACTATTTTAGAAGCATTCCTGCTCACTGCTTTTTGTTTTTAATGCAAAAAATGATTTGGCTATTTCTCCAGGAGGATAAACTATCCACATATTCCCAAATGTTATTGACTGGTAGTATTACCTTGCAATTTAATCTTCTGCTAACCTCTCTCTCCCTCTAATTTCTGCTAACCCAGACCTGTCTTTTGACCTAGCCTACAATTTATTACAGGCGCTAAGTTACTCCCTCTCAAGTACCCTCTCCCAAACCATGAAGAGCTTTAACAGAGGATCCTGTGCTATATTATTCAATAAAATCTCAGAAAGGATATTATTAGCCATTACATTCTTCAGGGGTGTCGAATCATGTTGATGGAACTCTTTTAAGTTTTGCTAAGGAGGTATGCTTTGTTTGTTAACAAATTATGATGCGGGGCTTTTTGTTGGGTTTGGTTTTTTTTAATAAAGAGCGAGCAGTTTGCTTTGCAGCTGTCACAGTTTGTATCCTTTCTCTGTAAATGATGAGTTGGAGAATTAATTTTAGCACTAGCACATTATAGCTTAGAAACTTCACCACTGTCTGTTATTTCAAAGGAATAGTTTGTTATTTTCAACACAAAAGCCTGTTCTGTTTCTGGCCTCATGGCCACCTCCCTTCAGACAGTTCTCTATAAATCTCAGTGTACTTACTGTATTACATCACTACTGCAAACTAATACTTCAGTATATTTGAAGTACTGGACGGTATATTGTAGAAACAATAGCTATCATTAATCTTAAAACTGCAAATTCTAACTGACTCATGCTTTTAATGATATAGTAGTATATGAGTTGTTCGTGGTTGTTGCCTTTTGAAGAACAGCACAGTGCCTAGCAGCTCACTTTTTGACATACAGTGTTTTTGTGATGAATTATTTCATCGGGGAAGGGCTATGACTATTTGCTGCTTTGACTCTGCTCAAAGGAACTTTACCATGCAAGCTCTGTTTAGAAGTTTCAGGTTTTTCCAAGGATAAAAGATGTCGTTCTGTCTTTGAAAGTGTATTTTCACAGAATTTTTGATTAGATTTGAGTACAAGTACAAGGCATTCATTTTTCTTTGTGTTTCTGTGACAGAGGTGTATATGAAAAGGTAGTGCGGTTCCATGCAAAATTTGACTCTTCAGTCTTTGGATTATCATTCTTCTTGTGGGTGGCAAAGCTCTGAGAGAAAATCTTGTATTATATGAAATCATTAATTAAAATTCTTTTCAAATGTTAAAGTTATTGTGGCTGTAAAACCGATTGTATTTTTCAGATGAAATTGTATTAGAAAGATTTAGAGAAGCTTTCCTTGACACCTTTCTTACATCTTTTAATTAAGAAAGCCTTTGGTGTTAATAGGTTCAAGTTTGCGAGAATTACAAATGAAGGTACCTGAATATTTGAAATGTTCTTACCTAAAGCCACCATGGTATGCAGCTGTATTAGCTGCCCTTTCCAGCATGCTGTAAAGTGCCCCTAAAGTGGATTAATCAGCCTTCCTCGTCATACAGGCCTCACATTAAAATCTTCCTTATGAGCCATTGAATAAAGCACAAAAGACCCCAATACACATACCTGCTAAAAGAGAAGTAGGGGCTGGACAACTTCATTAGCATTTTCTCCAGGGGAGAGATGACAGTTTCTCCCAGAAGTCGCATTCTGCTGTGTGGCATAAAATTGGATTGAGCGTGCAGCTGCATCTTAGGCTGACCAAACAGTATCAGCCACACAAGGGCTCAGCTGGAGCGTTTCCTCCTCTGGTCGTGGCTTTGGATTAGCAGCAGCCCATCTGCCACCGCGCTCCCACTGCCAATTAAGTGATATACCCCTGGCTTGGGAGAGCACTTGAATGGTTTACAAGCTACATGCTGCTAAAGATCCACTCTTTAGTGCCTTCCTTCCCACACTGAGCACAGAGCACTGGTACATTAGTGCACTTCCAAAAATGCTCCAGATGTATCCTCATGCATCCCAGTAGTTATTCCACCTGCCATAAGAGGATGGCCCAATTTCAGCAGCCCCTTAGGAGAAATTATTTTCTTTCTTACATGACTGAATATTGCCTAATCTGAGCTTTTAGTCAATGACTTTTGTTGAGACAGATTGCTTCTTGTGGAAGCACAGGAAGATAGACTCCTAAAAGACTGATTAAAACTTTGTGCATTGAGTATTTTGAACTGGTGATGTATACTGAATATTACAGAAGTCTTGAAGGAGAGTATTGCTTGAAAAAGTGGAAGGCACGTGATAGAGTGTAGGTAGCGCAGAAGAAATTACGTGCAAGTTAGTGAATGCTCAGTACCAGCATTAGCAAATATGTTCTACAGGCTGCTGCTTCTATTAGGATACAAAGAGGCAAAAATTTTCTATTCAAGTGAGGGCTGTGGATCAAAAGTCAGTGTGGACAAGGAACTCTGTCTTTCACAGAGGGCAGTATATTCAGGAACTGAAGAGGTACCTCCCACTGCAGGACTTAAAACAGGAGCTAAGTCAGGATGCTTATCTCTTTACCAGAACATCTGGACTTAACATGACAGAACTTTTCATCAGCAGAAAGCCTTTTGCTCTTTTGTGTTTCACTACTGGGAATCAGCAAAGCAGGGAAAGAGTTGTATTAGGTAAAGCCTGTCAAAATCTTTCCTTTTGATTCTGCAGTACACCATATATTTAATTATATCTTCACATATCAACATGCATTTATATAATAGATATAATATATACAGTACATTTACATACACCTAAATAGAAAATATGCTAAAGATAAATCTTTTAAGGGATGTTTCAGAGAACTTTAAATTATTGCTTTTTATGGCATTTTATGTCCTTACACTGATAAAGCCAAATCATAGAATGGTTTGAGTTGGAAGGAACCTTAAATATCTCTAGTTAAAACCCTCCTGTCATGGTCAGGGATACCTTCCACTAGATCAGGTTGCTCAAAGCCCCATCCAGCCTGGCCTCATAGGACCATGCCTGTCACAAGCTTGCTTCTCTTGATGTATATCCCGCAGACAATTTGCCTTCAAGTGCCTTAGTTTCTGGCCAGTGATAGAGGGATTTGTATAGAGACCTAAATACCTTAAGGGAAAAGCATCTCCTGTATTTAAAACTGTCACAATTGCTGTTCCTTTCTACTAACTTGAGCCTATGCAAGCATAGAACTAACTTGTTAGATGCTGCAGAGATCCAGGGATCTGCTTCCTCCGCTGGGACTTGCAAGACAAACCCCGTAGTACAAGTAACAAGATACTTTACATAGAAGACACCTGTTCCATACCCAGAGCAGCCTCAGACAGTGATGCACTGTGGGGCTATGGATTTTCTCTTTGTGTAAGGAAATGCTTACATGGCAGATAGACTTTTAAAGAAAGACATTTCCCTGGCCATGCTTAAGGACTTTGAGAATATCATAGCAAACCTCAAAGACAGAGGCTAATGCACCTTAACAGACACATCTGCCGTAGATCTCTGTAATTCCTCACATTCCTCACGCTTAGAGCACCTCAGAAAATATGGTGAAAATTTGGTATGGGCAAAACCATCCCAAAGTAAATTTGTGTTGGTTTAACACTGCCTCTTGTTTTGGTTTATGAAAGCAGAGGGATTCTGGACACCTACAGTGCACACTAGGCCTGGGAGTTTGAGGCTCTACTTAAACCTGACAGCTATGGGATAAGAAGGTGTTTTCTTTCATCATTAGCCAGCCTTTTCTAAAATGGTAATTAGTTTCAGGAAGAGAATTTCAAATCTGTCATGCATGTGTTCCTGTGAAAAGCTTTCATGTTCATGTTGTCTGGCACTACACATCACACAACTACCTCCTCCTGAGTAGATCCGGGTGTTGTCTGTTAGGTTTTTTCATTCAGATCATAGGATAGTATGATGAGGGCAAAGAGGAGAAAGAAAAGCTGTTGAGACAAAGGGGAATTGCAATGTCAAATGCAAAATATATATTTTACAATATGTCATAAATAGGGTGTTATTCTACCTTGGGCAGTGTCTTTAAAACCCATCTGCACAGTACTATGGAGAAAATACTCTTTCTGAGGCCGATATACACATCTTTCATTCATCTCCATACGTTCCTTTAAAATTTTAGCTTTTGAAACAAGATCGGGTCTGGATATTAATTTGCATACAAAATAACCTAGGTACTCCTGTTTACATGTGGATCTGGGGTTGTTTAGCCTGGAGAAAAGGAGGCTTGGGGAGACCTTGTCATTCTCTACAACTCCTTGACATGGGGTGAGGTGTGGTTTGGCCTCTTCTCCTAGGCAACACACAATAGGACAAGAGGACACAGCC
>WAAE01025924.1:0-16084 GCA_013400495.1 Nicator chloris | reverse complement strand
ATTCCTATTGATTTCCTATGACTGCTCTAAAACAAGCAAAAGCAAAGGTGTATGTACAGCACAGCTGAGTCAAAGGTTGCTCTCAATTGTTTTCCTTATATAGCTGTATATATATCTTTATAAACCTCTAAGGAAAGAAAAAAATAAACATTTTTGTCTTATTATTAATGTGGTTGTGGGAGAAGTGGATGTTTTGGTCAGAACTAAATAAACTGAAAATAATGCCCCAATGAATAATTTTGGAAAAGGATAATTTTTAAATAACAAATGCCTCAGTGATTGTAGTTATCATAATTCATTTAAAGAAAATTATCGAATATGTTGTATTTATTACGAGTAATGTTTGATCCAATGACAGATGTATACTGGCTTTCAAATTTTTCATGTCTATTTTTTTTATAATTCTTGGAAGTTTATTGGTAAAAGTGTGTTAAGAATTTTCTTTCTCTTCAAGAAAAACAATCTGCAACGTAGTCTAACATTTCCAAACTTTCATTTTGGCTCAAGTCTCCTTTGCATCACCTATATCCCTTGTTGCAAAATTAGAAGGTGAAATAGGACTAAATAAGTTAATTAGATCACTTTGCATTATCTCCTGCATATAAAAAGTAATTACATTTCTTCTAGTTATCCTTGGATCCATTAACTTGTCTCTGTTAAGATTCATCTACCTGGAAAACATCTTGTGCTCTTGATGAATACCATGGATAATTCAGTTACTCTCTCAGGACATGGCTTCAGTGGTTAATCACTTACAAGTTTCTACATTTTTGCCCAACAAACTTTCCCTGGCGTCAGGTTACCACCACACTCCTGCTGCCACGTAAACCCAGAGAAGGTTTTTGTACTCCAAACACAAGGTATCCCCACTTTGGTAAATTAGGAACTCAAGAATCTGAGTTATTAATTGAGAAACAGATGTTTATTCAGAAACTGAGCTTCTGAAAAATGTTTTTTCCAACCCACAAGTACACCTTATAACAATTCTTTCATCCTCTTCAGCTTTCATCAAAGAATGTCATATTATTGTACTAACCACATTTAGGCTACAAATTTGCACTTAATTTGATTATTTTCCTGAGGTGCATGTATTTGCTGTTCAGTGGGACTATCTGTATGCAGGACCACCTCTGAGGTCCCTTAGGAAGGCAAAGACACTGAAATGCAATCCAGGATTTTGTTCCCTGGATTAGGGCCCTGATTGGCTTCTTGACCCCTTCAATTTCTTTAATTTCACCAATATAATTTCACAATTCAAAAAAAAAATTAAAACCAGTTGAAATGGATTTGTAATCAAACCATTCAGAGTTTAAGAAAGGAAGAATTATATTAGTTTGTCCTGCACAGCAGTGGAGAGGGAAAAGAAAACTCAACCATGACATTTTCCAGTTTTCATCTTATTATTTTCCTTATATACAGACCAAAAGGGGAAGAATAAGTATGAAGACATCGTCTAAAAACACAGTTTTGAGTGCATCTGACACAAAATGTCTGAGCAGCATTTCTGTTCCAAATTATTTTGTAAGAGCTATACCAGCAGGCATGGGGTGATGGGGGTAATCTAAATAATATTTTAATGTAGTAAAAAAGATCATGAAAAAGAGTTATATCTGTGTGATCTAGAAGTTCCCCAGAGACCTTGAATGGCAGAAACCACACTAAATAGAAATAGAAATTTTCTGGACTTGGGAACAAAGGACTGCTACTTAATGACTCCTGTCTCATCATTGTTGCCCTTCTTGCATTCAGGAGCTCAGATAGACCTTCAGCCAAAACTCATCCAAAAGCACATGAAGCATTCAGAAATACTGAAATTTAATGAGGAATTTTGAGCTAATGCATTTCTATTAAAAAATATATGTGCTATTTATATGTATATATGTCTTCAATCAGATGTCCCAGTCAAAGAAGTCGTGGACTTACACTCCTGTCTCTCATACACTAATCACTCCTGTTAATATTGTGCCATAACAATATCTTTCTAAATTAAAAAAATATATCTACACCTGTGGAGTTCAAACACATATATTTACACCTGTGTTTTCAAATACACTGTGGTAGAGGGCCACTGATTTTATGAGACCTAATTTTGTCACCTTTCATCTAGTTGAATATTTGCTCTTACAATGAACCCTTTCTTGAACCAAAAACTGCTTTCATTGCTACTTACTATCACTATTTCATAAATATATTCTGCTGATAATCATCTTTCTATAAGTAAAACAAATTATAAAAGTATTTATGCTGGCTATCTTAGGAAGCAAGGAAGGTCTTGGCCTTCTAACAGCTTGCTGTAGAGGATTTTTCATACACTGACTCCCCTTGAACATGCAGTCACAGGCAAGGTTACAGGCAGGTGGCATAAACTGAATTACAGTCCCCAAGCCATGAGGGTATAGCACCTCTCTGAGAAAAGTTTACACATGCCATGAGTCCTCTTCAATGAACCAGCCACAAAAGACACTCCTTAAGTTTAACTCAGCCTACCATGGAGTGATAAACATTCAGACACTATTTCAAACACAATATACAGCATTCTTTCAGGTAGAACAAAAGGAACAATATTTAGCTTTGTTTGGCTGGGTAATCTAAATCACTATGTCTTTTTTTGTTATTTTTTCATTTCCTATTTTCACTAGCTCATAACCAGAGAGGACTGAGAAAGTAGGTCGCAGAATATTTCCTATTAAACATTTTGTTATTCTACACTTATTTCAAATGTTCCAAGCCTGGAATCATTAATAAAAACTTAGCATCTGTAATATGCTTTTTAAAGACATGAAGTCACAAGAGACCTTAAAAGTGAATCCACTACTGCTTACTGAGCTCTACAAATCTCCAGGCCCTACCTTTGGTAATTATTTTAAAATACCCAAGAGAATTTGTAGATTTGTCCAATTACAGCCAAAATACTAACATTGATAATCTGCTGTAAAATAACACTTCCATCCTCGTTTCTCACAAAATGAAAAGGAATAAAAGAGCCTGTGTGAGTTAGAATTTTGGTGCAAGGAATGAAGTCACAAGAAGTGACTGCTAGCCTCAGGCACTGACTTAGGAGTTGTAGTTCTTTCTCCTCAAGTACACGGAAATTCACATTGCTCTCACAGATTTAGTACAGCCATAGTCAGGTCTGGACAGACCCAATTTAACTGATGCAGGACACAAATGTTCTGTGTCACTGCCCAGAAGCCACTGCCCTTGACCTTTGGATACAGAGAGCAATGCCACTCCCCTCAGGCACTTTATGAATCTCCAGCACAGATGAGAGGTAACAGATATCATTAATTTAAGTTTATATTACACACTCAGACAGCCATGTGACCTGTGTGAGAGGGGAGGAACAGACAATCTAACCCTAAGCTGGCCCAGTGATTTTTGTCCAACTGCACTTGGAAAACCAGGTGATACTGGAAATGCCAGAAACACCTCATTGCATATGTGCCTAAATGTTTTATCGTCTGATAGGAGTGGGCCCTGCTGGCAGAACCCATCTCTGTGTTTTGCTATAACATGTCACTGACCAGATAGGGGTGCCTGTCTTCTTTTTGAACATGTCTTCCAGCTCACGACCTGAAGAAACCTTAGAAATATTCCAGGCCACAATAAGATACAATTCTTGGCATTAGGGCAAAGGTTAAAACCTCCTTCAGAGCATTTAGTGAGCATCTAAGTACCTCTAATGGTCTAGCTCCAGGATTTTTCTCTTTCTAAAATGGAAACAAAGGCCTTTAAACAAACATTTAAACTTTTTTTTAGGTACTCAGTAACGGCATGGTGTAAATATCAAAGGACAAATGTATAAATGTAATACTGGAAGTTTGCAGGGATGTTAATCCTTGTAACTGTCATTCCTTACAGACAGGAAAAGAAAAATATATACATGTTTATATACATGCTGTATAGCTGTATATGCATATGCAGTACATATAAATGTACTGTAGTATGTATATTCATTTTATATGTGTGTATGTATATAACATATTTATTACATATATATATATATAAATTTATAGTAAAATAATTTTTAAAACAAAACCCGCTATTTTAGTCTGCCAAGGTAAATAGACTATTTTGCAGGAGAACAAGAATATCAATATAATTTAATTGGGGAGCCCCATCTGGCTGCATGGGTAGAACAAAGCTGGGCTAAAAATATGAAGATAATTAAAACCCAAATGAAACCAGAAAAACTACAAGAGTTCAAACAAATTTTGTTTTTAACAGAAAATGGAAGTAAGATCAATAATGGCTACTGTAGCTTCTGGATAAGCGTTTTCCATAAATTCAGGCACCTATTAAAATGTGCTTACATGTGATATTAAATAGTTAGGCCTGTGAATAAGGGCTAGTTTTTCTCCTGGAAAACTCAGGGCTAAAATCTTGGGCCAGTACTTTCAATTGTAGAAGTGTGAAAAGAAGTAACTGAACAGCTAGACATTTTCTTGAGCATGCAAAAAATTAATCTTGCTGAGATGGATTGGAGCAATTATTCAAAATGTAATTGGCTTTTGAAATGCCCATTTATTGTAACTTTAACTATTCCCTTAGTACCTTGAAAACTACTAACACTGTGCTCACAAAAAATCATATAAACTATGAAAATGAAAAGAGCATCTAGGTGTTCCATATGCTCAATAAATGTACCAAAAATTCTGCTATTTTTTCCCTATTAGAATATTAATATTATTATTGCTATTTAGAATAAAGGTGATCCTTTATTCTAATCAAGACAGTTCATTAAGAGCTAAAGAAAATCTAACTCAAGTGTATTCTGAGAGACTTTTTATGTGACAGCAGGTAAAAGACCTAGATCCTGACCCCCAGGGTACTTAAGTGATTATTTCTCATTTCATTTAGATTGAAAAAATATGAATATGGCATTTTCTTACTTTTTTTAATGATCTGCGCTTCGTTTTCCTTTCTGAAAAATAGGAGTGGAAAAATTTATTTCCAAAGAGTCTTAAGAGGACATCTGCATTAAAATATGGGGGTGCCTGGCCTGGAGTAGGAATTGTGTCTCTTTGTTTTGTACACATGGGAGGGATTCAGTGATTTAGAGAAAATTTTCATTTGTGCTAGGTTTTTCATGGCCCTGTTCTGAGTTAATAATCTCAATATCTGTCAGCCAAGCACATTCCACTGTGTTTAAACCTTTAGTATAATTTTTCAATTATTCATTAGGCAACGTACAAATGAACTACATGTTTAAATCAGCATAAACAAGGGCCAGTATCTGAGATCAAGCACTGTTAGACATTCCATCTTACAGTGTAATTGTTAGCTTGTTTTGAACTGAGCATAGTTTTGGACTATTTCAACCAAACCTGGATAGTTTTGCCACAGCTCTTAGGACAAAGTGACTCAGGAATAATTCCTTGTGTGCAGTCTGTTTGAGGAGTTTCTGCTGGCTGTGTCAGAGTAATTTACTCATATGAACACAACTCAAAGGCATGCCACTTGAAAAGACAAATAGTAGCATTATTTGTCATTTGACAATAGTGGCACTGTTGTCTTACTAAGACAATAGTGGCTGGCCCCTTTTATTTATCAGTTCAGACACAGCAATCAAGTTTTTCAGCAGAACCTTTGGTTCCTGCTACAACGTAGAAAGGCTAATAATCCATAACTGCTCTTCTTTTTATTTACAACAGCCTCAAAATGTCACAAAGACATTAAGAACTGAAATACGGTAAGATTTTTGGGGCTGTTTGGATATACAGCAGTCAAAGGTCACCAGACCTAGGAGTCATTAAGAACAGACTGAAATCATTGTTGTGTAACTCTTTTTCAAACAGGCTTCTGACTACTGCAGTTTTTGAGCTCCATTTCCATTTTGTCCATTCCAGACACAGGCATTCCCAGAAATGCTGGTTTGTTGGCATTTGCACAGGCCAGGCAGCCTGACTTTCCACTCAGGCTCAGGTGTTCACAGTGCCAGCTCAGGTCAGCTGTGCTTCTCCCCAGGTGCCTCTTGTCCTGCTTGTGCAGCTGAGTGGGGTCCTGGTTTGACCATGGCTCTCTCTCATAAACCCTGGACCAGTCTAACCCTGGTGACCAGACCTGACCTGTTCACTTTTTGGGGGATTGTGGGGCTGTGTCTCACCAGTGACAGGGTTTATTCAATGCTTATTTAATCCATTTGCCTTTTGGAATCATACATAATGGTTTTAAATTCTGCAATTATCTTTTTATTTAAACTACATTATTTTTCTTTGGAAGTAGGCAGCAACATTCACTTTCAACCCTCCTCATTTTCTTTTTCTTCCCCAGCAGGCTTTTTTATCAAGCAGATGTGATGAAAAAGCATGTTTTCATTACTATTTTCTCTTTTTAAAAAATCCTGGCAGGCCTAGATAAACTTGTCCTTTTGACACATGGCTCAGGGCATGTCTTTACTGCATTTTCACTCCTATCACATGCATCTTACAAGTACTTACCACAGGCATATTTTCAAAATAGTAAACTTTCCACACTTAGCCTCTTTTTAATACTCCTTAACAGCAACACCAGTGCTTGCTGCTGCAAATCAAATATCTACAGAAAGAACTGACAGTGCAGGGGAAAGACAAGAAAGAGGCAAAGGCACTTAAGAATAGAAAGAGAGAAGGAGATACAATTGTTTTATATCAAACCTGTACACCAGTTGTGATCTGCAATTTATTGTACATGAAGGAGAGACTGTGCTGTGTTACTCCTCTCTTAGTCCAGCTCTGAATCTTACAGAGCTTACAGGATACTTTGCTTATGTTGTCTGGAGGAATTACCAAGGCCTGGAAATACTTTATCTGGAAAGGAAGAATGATTTAAACTCAAATACTGAAAACTGAACATCAATTTCCAGTTCTGCTGTAGGAAAAATCTCCAAAACCTGATTCCACACAGCACCACAGATACCGGTGGTATTTATAACAAAATTCCAGCCCTTTGCTGGTTTCGTAGTAGCTGTTTGAGACATCTAAAAACAGATGTGAAAGATTGTAAATGGGAATTCATAAGTGTATACACACAGAGCAACATCTGGTATAACACAAGTCTGTTTAAGACTCCAGATTCATGTTGAATTTTTCATCCACCAGTGTCCCCCGGTCCTCCTCCTCCTCAGGGCTGCTCTCAGTCCCACAGACTTTACTGATACCGGGCATTGCCCTGGTCCAGTTGCAACAGACCTTGTCCTTGACGTTCTTGAACTTCACAGAGCTCAAGTGGGCGCGTTCCCCAAGCCCAGCAAGGTCCCTGTGGGCGAGCTCCTTCCCCTCAAGCAAATCAGCTGCACCCCCAGCTTTGCTAAGGGTCCTCAAACCCGCTGCGTGTCATTTGGGATTGCTTTGGGTTCACTGAGAGGAGTCCTAACAGCTGGACTGCTCTTTTGGAATTTGCACCTCCTCAGTAATTCGTTGTCCATTTTCTAAATCTGGGTGAAAATTGTGCTGGGTTAAACCTTTTAAGCATTTTAGAACAAATAAGTTGTCCTAAGTTTTTTAACAAACAAACAAAAACCAGCACACACAAAACAAACAAACAAACAAACAAAACAAGGGCCCACCACTCAAATTATTTAAGTAGGAAAATGATATTGTTGTTTTATTTTAAATTAAAGATTAATTTTCAAGTACTATATCCACATTCTGTTTTCACATTTTTTAGTTTCCAGCTGAGTTTTTCTAAGCTGCTTTTTAGTACCAGTTATCACTTTTCTGTCCCAGTTAATTTCTCTTGATCAGTTATGAAGGTTTTAAAAAAAGTCTTAAATATCAGAAAAAATCCAACATGGTAAAAAGAAGTATGAAATGCTGCAACTTTACTCTTCTGAAATGCTTTTTCTGCAGAATTTTGGCTATACAGAAAGAAAAAAAAAGGGGGGAAGGATGGAGAAAAAGAGTTGTTGGATAAAAACTCACAGTTATTCAATGCATCTTATTTGGGAAATGAAAATTGAAAATTATATTCATTAAAAATGAAAAATGAGGCGTCAAGCACAGATGGAAAAATATTCTATGGTAATTAAAATATGTTTTTTAAGCTTCATAATTCAGCTTATTTTGAATTTAAAAATTCCCAAACACCTAAATCTAAAGATCTCTTATTTTTTTATCCTGTCACAAATAAAGCAAATAGGAAAAACAAACAGACAGTTTAAAGTTTTCTTGTGACTACTTATTTCCAATCACTTCAATAATGCAACAGTTGAAGATGGAACTCAATATGCCTGATAATACAATATTTTTAAGAGGATGGAAATCCCTTCATAACTTAGCCCAGATGTAGAGGTAAAAAAGTATGTCCTTTCTTTGTCCTTCATGCTATACTTACACTGAGATTATATTTTCTGGAAGAAAATTTCTGCAAATACATCAATTCTACAACTGATGTTAAAGCAAGCAATCTCTATCAGCTAGTCTGGGAAATTGCTGCTTAGTGGATTCACCCTTTTTTGATTTGTCCATATCAGCAATAATGAAATTTAAAATTCTTGTTATTCAGAGATGTGCCAAATTATCTGCAAAGAATCAAGTCAAAACTGAATGAAGACAGTTTAAAGTACTTTTAAGCTTAAAATGCTTATTTTAAATATTTAAATAGTGGAAAGGAAAAAGAGAAAGAAGAGGATTCATAGAGCCCTGTAATGATGAGTAATTTAATTTGTAATCTTCAGAAATGAACTTATGGCTCAGTACTTGTCTTCATTTATTAAGTTGTATGAGTTTGACTCTGTGAATCAAGGGAAGTCAAAGCTGTAGCTCAGGGAATTCTCCCTTTCTCTACCATGGAATGTGGATGTCCATAATAGATCTGGATATTCCTAGGACTATTAAATATTAGTTTACCTGCATTCTGCAGAAGTTCAGTGTTGGAAATGTGAAGAGATAAACCCCTTCATCTCCTGAGGAAATGGTTTCTGAGAGACAGACTTTTAGGAGGCAGTGGTAGAGGGACAGGGACATTCCACAGAGCAGTTTTAGCTGCATGAAGGCAGGAGGCTCCATTGCAAAAGGGAGTGATTAGTCCACATGAAAAAACACTCGATGGGAACGTGGTGTTAATGTACAATCTCTCATGAAAGCGGTTTTTGTGTGTCACTTGGTGTGCTGCTCTGTGATGGCTCTGAGCATCTGTTGTGCAGATCAAACCTGTTAATCACTCCTGTTCTGAAACCTGTCAGAAATTAAGGTGAGAATCCTTTTAGCTGGCCCCTTTAGCTGTCTATCCACAAGAGAACCTGAAAATGAAGGAAGGATGGTAGAAGGCAGATTTTTTAAGTGATGTGTTTTGTTCAGGGATGCTTGTGCTTTCTTTCAGTGCATGTCAGGGGGCTGTGTGTAGGGATGGGGGTTTTGGGAGACTGGGCTCTACAGTCACACAATTGCTTTTATCTCCTGCTTTGATGAATAAAGGAAACAACATATTTAGAAGTCATATTGTCAACTAATGAGATTGAAGAGTGTGAAGGGTCTGAGGTTTTATAAAATGGAAATTGTTACAACTGTTGCAACTACTTACTGCTAAGAAAATTGAACAAAAAACCACCATAGAAATAACAATTTAAATCTCCTGTTTTCCTTATTTAGGATCTATTAATGAATAAATCCTACTCTTTTTCAATCAAGTTCCTCTGCTACATTTTTTTTTATGATTTCTTTATTTTTAAAATTCTGTGAGAATCAAGAACTCCTTAACATTTGGTGCTTCAAATGCACTTCTTGGTAGTGAGTAATGATATAAATCACACTATTTTATTGCTCTTTTCTTTTCTGGTGATAGTAAAGTATAGATTATAGGATTTCCAGCACACATATTCACAGCTATGGCTTTGGAATCCTCCTCCACTCTGCACTTGATGTCAACAAAATAAGATCACTTAAAAATTTATAAAGAATATATGCATAAAAAGAGGATCAAAAAATAAAAGTGAGTCTAATAAAAACTCTGAAATTAGTATATTTTTATTACTCTTATTTTTTATCAAAAATATTAGATTATTTTGTTTAATAAGCAATACAATATTTTTGTGAAATGTTATCTGTAATATTGGAAGGCATGAAGTTTGGGAGTAGACTGCCATCTACAAGTATAGAAAATTTATTTTCCTAAGTACTGAAAATATCTTTCAATATATGTTTTATTGCAGTCAGGTTTCTGTTGCCAGTGTATGAAAGGTGATACTTTCTCAGTTAATTTATATTCATTTCTTCTTTGCTAAATGAAATAACTGACTTTTACCACCTGAAATGTTCTTGGAGGCAGACAGCAACTCAATTAGCAAGAATAATAAAGTTGGTTGGTCATCTTTCAGTGAGCACAGCCCATTCAAAAGACCTACAGTCATCCAGCTGCCTATTAAAGAGTCATCTTAGCAGTCTTCTGAACACTGATCACTTCGAGGCAAACAGAAACTTTTTGTTAATTGTCTACTGGAGGGAAAAAAATAGTGAGACCAAGTCACTTTCCTTTTAATACCTGGCTTGCTTATACAGGAATCAGTACAGCCTGGTAAATTTAACCTGTAAGAAATACATTAACAGAAGGATGCACTTTTTTTACCTCTACCTACAGGTCCTAGCAAAAGGTAAAACTTCTCATGTGGCTGAGTTAACATATATTTCCTATCTGAAAAGTCAAAGGCATTGCCTTAACTATACTGTCTCTCTACTAAAGGATGCAGAGGGCCTCTACTCATCCCTTTGCTCCTTGGCAGTTGAACAGAAAACAGGCATCCATGTCAGCTCTGTTTTTTCAGGGACTGCATTCAATACAGTGAATTACACCAGCCAGGAGGTTTGTTTCATCTTGAAACATAAAATTTCATCATGAAACAAATGGATGGATGGTTATGCAGCAAATGGCTAGTGCAGGACTAGCTGGGTTTCGCTTTGGATGATGAATGGGGAATTCCCTTTTTTTGGATGAGCTACATGTGGTCCATCAGTTGAAACTTTTGTGAGTAGCACTGAGTGTATAAAGGATTAGTCAGCATTATGTTTCTAATGGAAACTCTCAACTTTAATATGCCCCTGAAATACTTTTCCTTTTAATAATTCTCCCTGGAAACTCACTGGGCTGCTCTACCTGTCTCCCAATGAGAAGTGTTCTGCTGCATTTCTTTTGACTTTATATACTGCATCCCAGACTTTCACTGGACACATCTGGTCCATTTCACAGAAAGTGTCTCTGTTTTCCTGTCACAGTCTACTCAGATCCCAGATCCTTTTGCAGAGCTTTGCCCATGCAGCGCTTTGCACTTAGAGCTTTCTTCAAGGACATAAGATACTGCAGGTCCTTCAAGCATTGCTGAAAACCTTCACTAGCTTCTTCAGCAATCCCCAAACTCTGCAGCTCTAACAAACTGTGAACCATAACTTCAAATACTGATTTTTCAGCCTCCTAAGCACAGTAAACCCGTCTTTGGTTAGAATTCTCTAAGGCATCCAGAACATTTCTTCAGACGATCTTTCACATTCTGCAAAGTTAAAATAGAATTCATTCCATTGCCTATAGTTTCTGACAAAGTAGAAATGTAGGCTAGCTATCTGGGATTCCCTTTGTATTTAGCATATCTCTAGGCAATATAATCAGTGGGGGAATTAATTTAATCCTAAGCAAAGTGCCTATATGTGGACATTTGGTAAGCCTCCATCGACTTTAAAGCAAACCTGTGGAGACCAGCTACGATATACGTTTCCTTTGTAGATGGCTGAAGTCAGGTCAGGTGTATATCAGCCCTGCTTTTCTTCTTCCCCTGATTCTGTAGTTTGACACTTTCCTTTATAGTATTTTCTTTCAAGTATTTTCTTTTCTCTTTTTTTTTTTTATTTTTTGCTCCTTTGGCCCTAGATATCTGCAGAACCTGAGGAGACAGCTGATCTTCCTTATGCTTTGCTGAGTTCTGTGCCCCAAGATGTTCCACATGGTTCTCAAGTGAATACTATTCTATTAAATCCCCCGTATAAAGCAAAAATAACAACTTGTCCCATGCTAACGTTACAGTCAACTCCTGCAATACAGAATAAAAAGGTTGTTAGTATCCAGGAGAGTTGATAATCGCCGGCAAAGTTCAAAGTAAGACAGACTCCAAACACAAACACAGTATACTTTTGTTAAAGGAACTAAACCTAAATTTGGATCCATCCCAAAATGACACACTACCATTCTGGTTAGGGAATTAAAAAAAAATAATTTTTTTTTTTTTAAATCAAAATGTACACAGAATTGCACTTCAGACCTCTTCCTTAGAACTGCTCTGAACTTTTCAAAGCTAAGATGACATTAAGGGCAAGGGTTATTTCATGCACCCAGACACCCACAGAAGTTCCCTCCGTGTCTATATTATGGTCTTCTTATAACACCCATCCCTGAAGCCCCTTCCTCTTCCATTTTTCTCATCAGGATAATATTTTGGTAGTTTCAAATCTTATTTTAGAACAAAAGAAAACTTATTTCTTATTTCTAATTCATAAAACTCACTTGCACATTTTTTAATTTCTTCTATAAGAACAACAGATAAAGGAGCATCTATTGTACATTAATACTAAAGATTTAATCATTTAATACAGAAAATTACTGTTTGTTTAAAGATTTTTATGAATCAAAAATTCTAATTCTTCTTGAGTATTGTCCATGTGTAATGTTGACAAAGCATAAGAAGTTTCTTCAGTGCTTCATTACTTACACCAAGCATCCAGACAGATAAAGTGTGTTTTATTGCCTGTCATGGCTTGGTTTAGGAAGAAAAAAAATTGAAGATTCCAAATCCTGTACCAGATATTTTTTCTCTTAAATACTGTCAACTCTTTGTGCAATTACAAGAGTCAGTCACAACCTTCTTTTTTGACAGATCCCTCACTCAACTCTTATCTCCAAATATGTGGGGAAAATTCAATGTAATGTGAAAGAAAAAGAAATTATAATTCAAAAAGTGAATGAAAATAACACAAGAACATTCCATAATGTAATTATTTCTTAATAGTGTAATTATTCCCTATTATTGTTATATTACATATTTTACTTGATACATATAATTACAATGCTGTGCTTTATTTTATTATTTTGTGTAATGACAAAGACAATATTACACATTGATATCTACAATCTAATATTATTTGTTTAGAGGCAGTAAACAGGAGGCATAAAAGGTATTTAGACCACTGAGACCAATGTCTAGTTACAATTTGCAGGCTGTGACTTTTACTATTATGTGTATCATGTCATAATCAACAACTATGAAAGTCATGACATATGTAATTTCATCTTGAAGACTAGATTGTCAAAAAAACAAAAACAAAACCAAAAAACTAAGGATAATTTTGAGCTTGTATTCCAGTGTAAGTTTCCATAAGGAGCTTTGCTGGTTGTGCACTTTTTAGTTACAGTGTCTCTTCCCTAAAACACAAATTTTCAGAAATTTTGATTTTATTACTCACTGTCAGGACTTTGCATTGAAACCTTTCATTTTCCTCCACTTAGCCCTGTGTCTTTAACTCCCTTATTTGAAGATATTTAAGGAAAACTGTAAGTGCTCATTTATTCCCAAGTTTTTGTCCAAGTTTTTGCCACTGCTGCCTGTGGTCGCTCTCAGATAAACCCTACATGAGGTGTAGGTCTCAGACCCGAGCTTTGCTCTCATGTCTTCCTCCAGTCACAGCTGCCAAAATAGGAACCTGTTGCTTTTTTATTCACCAGCATCCTCACTGCTTCTACTCTTGAGTTTTTAAACCAGTGCATATGCCCAGAAAGGGGGGTTAATCAGATCCTAGGATTTCAAAGTATCACTGAAACATGGAAATTAGCAGTGAATTTGAACTATCTTCAAAATAGCAAGCAGAGAGTGTGATTTTTTAATGGAAATCTCCAGTTGTTCTGATATGCCTGCCAAGTCTTGAACAGAATGCTAAATGTTTCTATGATATTGCAATCTATTGCATATGATGTCAATAATGGGAATATTTTTCCTTCCTCTGTTGCTGTCAGATGTTCTGTGAGCAATCAGTGCCTGGTACACTTGGCTTCTGCAGTTTGCAGAATCAACAGAAGTTCTAGTTTTCTGGCTTGCTTTAGTGTTTGAGAGCAAAAGTATATTCCCAAAGAGTCTTCATGTTATTATTTTTAAGTACTGTGTGTAGGCTTTATCCTTTCTTTAACCTCTAGCACGTAGTGCACTTGAGGTTTGTTTTGGAGCTGACTTCAGTGCATAGCTTAAACCAGTTGTGAGGAACTTCTGACAAAGTGCAGTGTCAGGACACATGACACATTTTTGCTTTTCTCTTTTGTGCCACCAGCTCATGGCAGCAGCCTGATTTTGTAAAGCTGAACTGAGGCTTTTGTCTGACTGTTTAAATGAGCTGCTCAGCTATTTAAATGAATCTTCACGAGCTCTCTTAAGGATTTTCAGACATTTTCCACAAGGAAAATGCCTTCTAGCAGTTCAAATGCTCTTGATGTTCTATTGGTTTTCCGTTGTGCCTCCTCTCAAAATTTTTGCTTTATCCACTAACTTACTGTTGGTGTAATACTTTTTTAGGACATTCAGAAGTGCCAGAATGCCATATAAACATAATATCTTCAATATCCTTCAATCCTTTTTCCTCTTTTTCAAATATTTCTCCTCCTTTTTTTTGATGTTATTCCCTTCAGAAATTGCTTTCAATTGACTTAGCTTTTCTCTTTTCTCTAAAAATCTTGCCTCAAGCCTTCTTCTCCTATCATTCATTGCAGACATAGAAAGAGACGGGCAATGGCATGATACAGACTTCAATCACTTATAAATAAAGGAGGAAATATTAATAGCTATAACTCCATAATTTCACGAGTGTGTATATGTACTACAGCTTAATTAACTTCTTCTACCACTGCTTCCAACTTAACACAATGCAACATATATCACAGAGTTGCAGAGTCAGAGAACAGTTGAGACTGGAGATCATCTAGTTCAAGCCTCCAGTTCAAAGTAAGGTCAGCCACAGCTCAGGGTATCATCTAGATTGACTTTGAATATCTCTAAGGATGAATATCTCTAAGGACTGCACAATGTCCCTGGGCAGGTTCTTCCAGTGTCTGACTTTCCTTAAAATAGAAATTTTTTTTTCCCCTTAAGTAGGATTTCTTTTATTTGGACTTGTGCCCATTGCATCCTATCCTGTTCATAGAAATCTCTGAAATGAGCCATCTTTTTTGCCTCATATTATCAGGTCTTTACATACATTGATGGTCCTGAGTCCTCTGCTCTCTCAGTCTGTTTTTATGAAAGATGCTCCCATGTTACAATTGCTTTCAAAATCTTTAAGGGCCTCAGATTCTTAAAGGAAAAATTTTAACAGCAAGGACTGAAGGAAACAAATCATTGACAAACTTGGCCTTCTCTGTGTCACGTTACTGGGTTTCCTGTGCCATTCAGTACAGGACCATATTTTACCCAGTCTCTACTTTGCTACCAATAGTCCTTTCAGGAAGGTGCCTGCACAAGCCTTCATCTGCTCTCCTAAAGCCAAGGGTTGTGATCCTGTATTTTGCACATCTCCCTCTGCTCAGGATCCTGAACTCCACCATCTCATACAGCCAACGTTGCTCAAACCTTCACATCCCTGCCCCTCCTTTCTTGTGTCAGGTCCAGCAGAGCACCTGCTGCCATTGACCCATCAGTTCCTTGTGTAAAAAGGAATTATCATTTGTCTTCAGAAAACTCCTCGATGTGCCCTGCTCTCCTGTCCCTGCAGTAGCTCTTGAAGAGCTAAAATCTGGAGGACAAGGTTCTGTTAATGTGAGGTTCTTCCTATTTTCTAGAGAAGGTCTTTTTATTTTTTGCTTCCTGGCTGAGTGATCAAAAACAGATATTTACTATGATGTTGTCAGTGTTGGTTTGCTGCCTAATGCTAATGCTTAAATTTTCAGTTGTCTCATCATTCACCCCAATGTACAGATCCATGCATTCCCACTGCTCTCTCACATAAAAGACATTTACCCCCTTCATCTTTCTAGACTGTATACATCCAAGACAATGGTCCAATTTTGTCAGCTATCCCACTCTGGGATCCCAAAGAGATCATATTCCAGCAACAGCACGCACACCTTTTAATAATGGCATAATATATTT
>WAAE01025920.1:0-11739 GCA_013400495.1 Nicator chloris | reverse complement strand
TTAATGTTAAGCAGGGCTCCCTTTGATTGACTGGGATGTAAGTAGCCAGTGTTCTTTGCATAGGCTTTGCTGGTCTGTGGAGCCCCTTTCACAACAGGCTCATTTAGGTTTATTGTCTTTTTTTCAGAGCTGATTTAAGATCTTGTGCTGTTTCTAACTTCAATGCATACACCCTTTCTCCGATCAGAAAAAATTCTCTTTTGTGCATTATAGGAATTTGTACCTGATGTTAAACAGTTACATACTTACCTGGTGGTGATGTGCTATTGCTACCAGTAGCACAAGTCACATAGTCTGACCCATCGATGCTTGTGATACTAAAGGAGATATTCAGAGCACATGCCTTTGTGATCAGAGACCTTTTCATGGCCCTAGCTCTATCTAGGTACTTTTAGCCAGCTTCAGTTTATTTACTATTATTTCATTTCACATGTCAGACCTGTCAGGTCTGTATACTTATACATCTAAGTAGATAAGGCATCAGACCTTCCTTTTCCCATGAGTACATCTGAGCCTTTCTCCATGCTACTGTTCTCTAATGAGCCCTCTGCCATCAGAGCTTCCATTCTGTCCTTCAAAATGCTGTCATCAAACCCCTTTTATCACTTATTTTTTTATGTTCAGGACATGCTACTATCTCAAGTAAATAGAAAAAATAGCATAATCAAGAAAATACTAAGAAAAACATCCTCTATACAAATCTGTAGATGTCACCATATTTTCTTTTTCTTTGGAAATTTTACCTCCAGCTGGTGTTCTGTCTTCATTATCTCCATTATAGGGTGCTCAGATGGGCCAGGGCCTATCTTTGCTGTGCCAGTAAGTCATCTGGTATGTCTGAACCTTGAACTTGGAAAGTGTTTGGCCCTCAATCAACTTTGGGATTCATGATGTCTTAGATATTCGGTCAGCAATTAAGTGCTTTGCAAGATCAGCAATGTATAAACAACAACTAACTCTGTCTGGCCCTCAGCCTCTGTCCTTGGCCTAGCAATCAAGAGTTATTTTGTAAGGTGAGTATTTTATATGGGAGGAGGATGTGAAAACTGTTGATGCCTGAGCCAGTCAGGAGGACAGCAAAGGATGCATTTCGAGGCTTTCTGTGCTGGTGATGGTGAGTGCAGTTACAGTCAGAAGAGGTGAATTGTAACAGGAAAGTGTAAAGATGCCCGAGCATATTTTGTATAACCTCTGCTTAGTTCCCTAAGAGAAGATTCAGTTTCTCAATTTATTAGCCCATTTCTCCACCTTCTGTAGTATTTAAAGTAATTAGTTAATTTCAGCCAAAGCTGACAGTGGATAGGATGTTCCAAAATGTCCAATTCTAAAAACTGTGATGAAGACCAGTGACTGGATAGACAGGCAAGATCCAAATGCATCATATCACTAAAGAAAATTATTTAGTTCTGTCAAATATAAATCCTTGAGAGGAACAACAGATCATTTAGTAGATCTAGGTTTGAACAAATCCTAACTATGTTGCCACTTACTCATCTCAGTAGGTGTGGAGCATTTAATGGATCTAGAGACACCCTGGGAGACACAACACAGAAAAGCTTCAGTGATATTGTGTGTGGGTGGAGATGCACAGGAGGTGCAGGATATGGAGCTGGGATCTGTTGCTACCACCGCCTGTAGACGACAGGTGGTACATTTCTGATACTTCAACGCTGGAACACTGAAGGAGAAATGCTTTGAAAGAGAAATACCTTGAAGGAGAAATCCTTTAAAGGAGAAATACAGTAAGCACGATGTTGCCTTAATGTTGTTGTTACTACTGTTTTTACTGGGATTACTCTAAGCATCCTTATCTGTAGTTTTTCTGATACCTTTGACACAAACACCTTTGAGAATGAGATCTGAGAGTCAATCAGTTAGTGGCACTGAATTCTGCCTGTCTGGATCTTAAGTTAGAATCAAATACTATTCAGCTATATGAGTTAAGCAAGTCTGCAAATGTTCATGGTATTAGATATTCAAAGTTTGTAATAAATATATCACAAGATGTTCCCTTCTGGGCAGTCAGAAATGTATGGAGCAGGATACACTTTAAAAGGATTGGAAAGCCTTCCCATCCAGTCGTATTTATTAAATACATAGAGCAGACCGGAAAGGGGTTTGATAACTTGCAGAACAGCTTTTGCAATGCACGTTTATCTAATCTGTCACAAGTTTATACAACCCTCACTTTCCTGCAGCAGAAATGATACATGAAGTAATTCAGTTTTGCAACTGTTTTCAGAATTCATTGAAGTGAAAAAAAAAAAAAAGGAGAAAAAACTCTTAGTGGTTGAGAGTTCTGCTTTCATACAACTCAATGAAACTCTAACCTCTAATTACTTTCTAAATACTCTACTTAAACCAGCAGTTTGTGCATTTTGCCCCAAAATTAAAATGTTGATGAGGATGAGAATCTCGCTTTGTTTATACCTTTGACTAAAGCTGACTTCACAGATTTCAGGTAAGTAGATCATATAATCTTGTTCAATGGGTTTATTCTCTTGGGATACAGTAAGTATTGTTATGATGTACTTTTATGGAAAGTATCATAATAGAATTATGCATGAGGGCCATTTACTGTGAGATGTACAGTTTGGGAGTTCAACTCTGAATAAATTTTATATATAAATTTCTACATCCTCTTGTCCCAAAGGGCTTACTATGTAAAAGCTACATTCTGTTTTGGTTTTTTCTGTAAACTTTGCTCCATGTCCCCAAATGCTAGGTATCCTTCTCTCTCAAGCTCCCTTAATTTGATTAACATCATGCCTTCAACTCAGAATAATTTGTGCTTTGCTCAAAAAGTGTTTTGTCTATCATATAATACCAAGAAATGGTTTTCTTTCAACGTAGAAAAGCATTCTCCTTTTTCCAACCGTATTATCTAGTCTAATATAAAATACAGTTTACAAAGGTTGCCTTAGAAGGGCTCTCTAAACAGTTTAATAATTATTATTAATTTTCCCTTCTGATTAGATTTTCTGAAAGCCATTTTCACTACATGTTTATAAAACTTAAAATGACTGGACAATTAATAATGTTTTATTTAGTACTTGTCCTTTTATAAGTGAATCATCTTGTAAACACAATAACATGAGAAACAAACCCTTACAGACTGCTCCCCTTACTCTCACTTGTATCTCTAATCATAAACACTGAGAATCTGACTTATCATACACATCAATCCACACATGTTGCCACTTATCCAATGTACTAATTCGAATGTGCTTTTCCGAGTAAGCAAACTAGTCTGCAGCTTCTGGTATGGATTTCCACTCACAGCATAGGCCAGGAAGCAGCTCACCACTTTGAGAAGGAACACTGGAATAATGACTTTTTGCTTTTAGAACAACTTTGTAGGGTATTTGCTTTCAATTAACTTTGACATGTCTGACAACATTATCTTGGCAGTTTTAAAATCTCAGATTAAAATGCTAGTTGAATACTGATGCCACTCCTCAAATAAAGGCTTTCTCACTTTATTTAGAAAAAAACCACCAAAATATTTATATTTATGTCCCATTATCTTCTGTTCATTTCATTTTGTTAGGAAACCCAGTGCCATGATGGCATCACGCTGCTCATGTTATTGTGCGATCAGTTTGATGAAGGAAAAAGCAGGTGAGCCAACAAAAAGGCATGTATTTGAAATGCCTTTTTTCTTATGTTACATTAATTTTAAATAAACATTTTCAACTTCCATTAGTCACAGGCTGTTATGATGTGCCAATTCTCTCCTTTCTCTGTTGTGAGAAAATCCTGCTGCCAGCTGACCCTACTAACTCTGCAGGTTTGATGGCACTGATCTAAGGACCATGTGCAGGTTCTGTTTCTAGAGATCTCGTCACATTTTATCAATAGATTTTATCCTTGAAAGGAATGGGATTGTGCTGCAAGACACCATAATATTTACTTGCATTCTTCCATTTTTCAATATTCAACTATTTGCTTTTGCCTTTCAGGGTCAGATCATCAAAGAGCTGTAAATCTGAAGAGTCTCATCAAATCCAGTGGAAGAAAAGATTGATTTCTCAAGCTTCTGTTTAAATTACAAAGAACACAATTTTTCAGGGTTACTGCCCTCTGCTTATTCCCTTGACAAACTTTAGTCAATGAAGGGACACATCTTGCTCCCTAATGCAAACAGTGACATTGATCATAAAGGAACAAATCTCAATTTAAAGAAATTTAAAAAAATATCAACCATGAACTGGTGCAAACAGGGATTTGCTTCTTTTTACTTGGCAGCTTTTTTTGCTACCATGTTTTCAGATAACATTTACTGTGTTGGATATTCCTTACTGTGGTGAGGCACTGGAACAGGTTGCCCAGAAAAGCTGTGGATGCTCCATCCCTGGATATGTTCAGGTCCAGTCTGGATGGGGCTTTGAGGAACCTGGTGTAGTTGTAGCTATCCCTGCTTATGTCAGGGGGGTAGAACTAGATGGTCTTTAAGGTCCCTTCCAACCCAAATTGTTCTACAATTCTATGATTCTGTGATCTATTATCTGAAATATAATATTGTGCATTATTGTCTGAAAGTGGACTGCACGATATTCCTCTGCTGAGGTACAGCTGTATCTAGACTGCATTTTTCTTCCTGACTGTTCTCTTTGCAGTTTTCTAAACTACTCATTTAATGACATGCAAATGCCTGAAAATTTATTGCAGAGGAGGAAATATTTTATTTCAGGGGTCAGGGGATTTTCTTATTTTATTTTGTTGATTCACAAGTTCATGTATGCATTAACTAAGAACAAACATTTTATTACCACTTTGTTCCTTACTGTTTGTTTATTAATTTTCAATTGATTTTGTATCTCAGAGGTAGTAGCTTTGTTTTAATATAAAAGATACAGTGGAGCAATTTTCACATTATATCAATTTTCTCTGGTCTATCTTTGGAAAAATCAATAAAATGAGGTGAAAATAAGGGCTGTGACTCACTGGCTGATATACACAGAAAAATAGCCCTTTGCAATGCATTTTTTAAAAACAACTATATAAAGAGTCTGTATGGTTTGGTTCAGATTTGCTCTCCCAACAGATCTAAAATCCATGATGACCACTGACATTGTCACAGGGAAATTTGTCCATGCAAACCAGAGGCCATGGTATTACTGGAGCAGGATGCTACAGTGTCTCTTTTTTGGCTTTAGTCTGCATTTCCATGGGAGGAGGTTTCAGATACTGCAGGCTGACACTGATATCCAAGAACTGAAAGCCTCTTTATGTTCTGGAAGCTCAGAATTTCGTCTGTCAGGTTTCTGTCCTGCTGCTGAGGGGAAATTGGGCCTGAGGGGGTGCAGGGTGGATTGATGGTGTCTGCCTGCATCATCAATCCACCTAGAGTGCTTTTGGAGCAACGTGTGTTCATTCTAAATGTCACAGACATACTTGGGGTGGCTTTAATACAGAAGAATTTGCTGCTTGTCTTTCGGTGGGGTGATGAGTAATTTGATTTTCTCTTCCTTCAGTTGTTAAAATGAAATGCATATTTTATGGCAAGGCTGTGGGATCCCTTCAAAATTGGTGTTGTTCATCACAACACCTATAATACATCCCTATACTCATCTTGATCCCAATAGGAGCATGTTGCTCCTAATAAAACATTGACATTTTATTTGCCAGAGTGTTTTCAGTCTTCAAAAAGACGCATTCATTGGCTCTTGGCCACTCTTTAGTGCAGCACTACTTGCCCTTAGATTGCTATTATGTATAGCATTGTTATGATTATCTACCACGATTATTGCTGCTCAGACAGGAGACTCACTGGCTCACTATAGATGAGCTGTTTTAAGGGCTGTCTGCTACAGACTAATGCAAGGTCCCTGACTTCAAATATTCTGCAGTAATTGGATGTTTTAACCAAAGTTTTTGTTTTACCTTTCAAAGGACATTATGCTCCAAATATTAATGAACCATGGATATTTTAACTTCTGCTTTGATGCCTTCAAAAATATTCTCCTTTCTGTTTCTTGATCTTGTTTTGGGCTTCAGGATGACTTTCCTCTTCATTACTCCCTGTGGAGGAGGGAGTTATTTCTTCACATCTGTCTTGTCCCACAGGCTCTCCCATTCATCAGGTATTCACAGTGGGTTTGTATCTCTTCTCCTTGATCCAACAACTAGACTTCCTGTAATTTCTCCAATTTTGCTTTAACGAAGTTGATTGCCAATCAAGAATGCAAGGAGTGTAGACTGATTAGACACATGGAGATCAGACCCACAAATACAAGTGTGCTTAGACTATACTTGTATAATCAAGATTTTCTGTGAAAAATCAAGTAGATCTTAGAGCAGCAGTGGCGATTTCTGTGAGAAACATTGTATGAGCTGTTAAAAATGCTCCAAAGCAGGGACCAATATAACACAGCAACTGCCCCATGCTGCTCCATCCTGCTCCTGTAATTTTTAAAAAGATTTTGTTACCATTTAGGAAATAGAGCAAGAAATAAAAATTAGGTATAGCAAGATACCAAAACAAAGACTTTTTATATTGAATTAGATTCAGCATTAGATTAGATTCTTTGACTCCGGATGCATTTGTACCTGTTTTACTATCTGTAACAGAATTTTTTACTCAGAGGTCAGGTTGGGATGGATTTTGGCCACATTTTCCCCTAGATTTTTCAAAACCATTTTAAATCCTGAATTCCATAGCAGAGGACAAGATGCCCACATAATTCCCTTCTTAAGCATTTTATTCTCAAATTACAGATTAGCTTTCAAAAGGAACAGGCATGCAGTTGCACATGTGCAAATATATATATTTATAAATCTATTACATGCGTATATATCCTGCAAGTGCAGGCTGCATTAAAAAATATAGCATTTACTGTGACACTATTCCACTCTTTATTCTACCACATTTGGCACCTTCTACAGAAAAATTATGAATTTTTTAAAAATGTCAACTTAAAAAATGATGATGACAGAGTATCTGTGTGTAATCACTAATTTGCAAAGTTAAAAGCAATTGAGTGACGTGGAAAATAAATATAAGGTCGCTGAAATTATTAGGGCAAGGCACACTGCAATAGCCCCTCCAAACTGCAATGCAATGGTGTGGTCAGCCTCACAAGTGCCTCCCTCAGCAATAAGATCTTGTGAGCAACTCCTGTAGGAGGAAAAGGGTATGGCAGAAATGTAGCTTCTAGTTCTGAGGCTACAATGACACAACAAATTAATTCCAACTGGCACAGGGAAATAGGTTGTTAAAATGTGGGAGATCTGAATTTCTAATTTTTAAGGCAAGATAGTGCATTTTATACGCAAAGCTGCCTCAACAATATCCAAATGGTGGGCCCCTAAGTGTCAAGGGAAAGCATAGAAAACAAGGAAAAAGCAGGGATATTATGGAAGGTTATGCTTTCCTGTGCTGACTGAATTTTTTATAGCCATCTGTGTTGAAAGAAATAATCTAGACATTCATGGAGTATTGGAATGGGAAAGTAATGAAAATACTAATACATTCTGGAAACTACTGAACTGTATATTTCTGAATGGTCTTTTTATTTCCTACCTATTTTCCTTCCTGTCTCAAGTTTCTATGCTGCAATAACTCTTTATGCTAATTAAGAGACGCCGGACTACTTCTATATCTTTGAATCAAAGAGGATGTTTGTGCAATGCAGAGTAGGATGCTGTGATTTATATTGGTTTTCTCTGCTGTACTTTTATTTTAACATGATGGAGCCTTGGTTCTGGTTTGAGTGCTTACTGATAGACTGGGCTGGAAGGAGCTTTCACATAGCATTACTCTTTTGTATAATAAGGGAGTATGTCATGTTGACGATTTTGATAGCTCAGCAGGTGTTCCAGTCTCATACTTCCATGGCAGATGAAAAAAATGTAAGTTAGCTGCAGGTTCCCATTGTAGTTGGAGTGTGTCTGTGCGTTACAGTTAGTCCATAAGCCAATCCTAAATAATTTTGTTTGTGAATGAATGTTTATTGTAGTTTTTTTGTTCTACTTTGTCATGTTCTTGTGTTTTCCTCTCTGTCACTTCCTGATTACACTGTTGTTAAAGTAAGTCATGAAGTCTAAGCCTTCATTTCAGTGAGTTATGGGGATGTATATACAGATTACAGTCAATATGGAAATTCAATAAAAAAGCAATTACAGATAAGTATGTCTGCCAGCTTCTGCTTGCAAGCTGTAAATATCTGATCAGAGAATAATTTCATCTAGTGAGTCAGATGCTTTTCTTACAGTTTATCAGTTCAGATAATATTTTTTGTAGGATGTATCTCACTCCCCAAATAGAGTGAGGGAATTGTTCCATTTTGACAAGACCTCAAACCTCTGCTTACCATTTTTATGCTGGAGATAGTCACTTTCTTCATGGTGGCTGGCACAGGGCTGTGTTTCGGATTTGTGCTGGACATTTGATGATAAAACAGAGATGGTTTTTGTTGCTGAGCAGAGTTTGTACAGAGCCAAGGCCTTTCCTGCTTTTTGTTCTGCCATGCTGACAAGGGGACTGGGGGTGGATGGGAGGCTGGGAGGAGGCACAGCCAGGACAGATGACCCCAACTGACCAAAGGGATGTTCCAGACCATGTAGCATCATGCTCAGTATACAAAGTGGGGGGAAGAAGGAGGAAGTGGGGGGACATTTGGAGTGATGGTGTTTATCATCACAAGTCACTGTTATGTGGTGGGGCCCTGCTCTCCTGGGGATGTCTGAGCACCTGCCTGCCCATGGGAAGAACTGAATTAATTCCTTGTTTCTCTTCACTTGTGTGTGTGGCTCTTTATTTCCTTATTAAACTGTTTTTATCTCAACCTACTTGTTTTATTTTGATTCTCCTCCCAGTTCCTTCAGGCTGGTTGGGGAGAGGAGGGTTGAGTGGGCTGCTGTGTGGTGCTTAATTTTCAGCAAGGCTCAAACTGTGACATATTTTCAGAGATACTGTAGAAAACTTTATTGCAAGGACTTAATTCAACGTTAGCGGTTTTGCTGATCCCACCATCTGCATTGTAATCTGTTTCATCTCTATCTGAATTAAAGAAGATCCTGAGCAAGATCATCATCTCTGCATGAGGTTACTAGCAAGGTCAAACTCTTAAGGCTTTTGGTGCCAACTTCAGCATCTGAAAGCTGTGTGTCTTCTTCTGAGCTGAAAGCTTTTTTCCAAGTGTCGCTCCTTTCCAAGTGTCTCTCATGTTCTTGTCACTATCATCTGTTGCCAGGGAGCTCAGTTTGGGATTTCTCATCCATGCATTTTGACACATGGTATTATATAACCGTATCTATGGGTCATGTAATAAATAAAGGGATTAGTAAACATCTAAGAGCATGTAAGTGTGTTTCCATTCCAAATTTAACAACTCTCTACATATTTTATTAGTAGAAATTTACCTAATATTAGTTCCATTGTCTTTTAACCTTCAAACACTGAATTTTTATCGATCAGATTGCTTTCAGCTCATTGTTTGCTTTATTTCAGTTAGGACCTTCATATCTAGTGTATAGAATTTGATTGAACATATGGAAGATAAATCTGAAAAAAAACATATGTTCTATGACTTAAAACTAAGAAGTGAAACTCAGTAATTGGTTGACCTTCTTTTCTATCCACTTGTAAGGCAAGAATTTATATTTCTAGGTAAAGACTTGTTTATCAAGGATGAAGTTGAGATTGAGCTCACTGGAAAAGAATAAAGCATTTTTGATTCTTCTTCATCTTACATGTTTATGGCTGGCTGCCTCCAGCTAGAAGAATTTTTTTTCCTTTTGAGCTTTTATTATATTTGGCAATCAAAGGTATTTTACAGATTTACCATAAAAATTGCTGCCATTTGTCAAAGAGATTGACAACCATCTCTTAATGGTGCTGATAGGGGTGCTAAGAGTCACTGACCACCAAATGATAATTGGGTCGGAGGAAATTACTGGGAAAATGCAAAAGCATGACAACCTTTTTCGTTCACACAGAAAGTCATGGATCAAAGCCAGAAAAGTCCCTGCTCCATTTAAATGTATGCAAAGAAAATAAATGGCTTTTCTTTTTTCTTTCTTTTTTTTTTTTTTAATCAGGTAATTTAATGGGTTGTTAGCTGTAAAACTGGCAGAAAAGTAAACAGAATACTTTGACAAGTACTGTGGTTGAAAGACTCCAGTCAATTTATTGTCTTCTACATGCCAGAAACTCATCCAAATCATGACAAGCATTAGATGCTCAATTTGGGCCTTACACTGAAGCCTACTGGCAGTAATTTATTGTTGCTGGCCCTTATGGAGTTACTGACAGAAGGATTCTTTCCTCAGCTGTAACAAATAGAACCTTTCCAGCAGCATAGAGATAAATACATAAAATCCATTTCCTGGCTTGAACAGGATACAAGATCAGTTTTCAAATATTAATGCCTAAATTCTGTACAGATAGGGGCAGTGTGCAAACTAGGTATGCTTTGTGCACTTAATGTAGAGAACTCCAAGTGAAAAATTCATGTTACAGATACAAAGCTGGTGTTTCTGCAGCAACCCATTAATGAATAGTTTCATTAACTAGCACACAAAGTTCATTCAGAAGAAATGAATCATATTTTCTTGATACAGGATACTAACAGGCTTTCTAAGGGCTAATTTGCTTTTTTTTTTTAATTCAAATTCTCCATTAAAAAAATCATCATTTTTGATAAAATTTTGAGGGGGGAAAAAGCTCACTTTATGATTAGTTTTAATTTAAAAATTATTGAAGAAGTATCAGAGCTTTTATGGATATATAAATTTCTTGAATATAAACATCCTACCAGTATTGGTTTTTGCATGTGTTTATCTGTATCTTGAGGATGTCTTTCTAATCTGTGTTCAAACTATAGCTTTCTGGGGAGGGGGGTAAGGGTGGAACCATTACAGATCAAAAACAAAACCCAAAAACACACACCAAAAAAATAACAAGATAATTAGCAGGTTATTGTTCTACGTTACTGTAAATAGTTTTCCTTTGTTCATGATCATTATCCACTTTCAAAACTTTTTCATCCTCCAGACAAGGGTTTCACTACAAGAAATCTTTAAGAAAGAAGACTCCAAATGGCTGTGGGCTGTCAGAGTTCAAATATGTTATGGTTTAGAATGAATGAGTGCTCACTTATAGGAGCTCATTTCATCCCTTTAGGAGCTCATTTCTTCTTTATACAGGAGTTTGTTTCACTGATCACCATATTCAAAGTTCCCTTTATCGTTATCCTGATCCATTTTTTTGAAAACAAACTCATTTCTTGCTGGTTTAATCTTCACAACCCCCTTTGTAAGTTTTCTTTTCATAGTCCCCTGCTTTGCCACAGGAGGAAAGTGTGATTTCTGTGGCTGTGAGTGTTTAGAACCTGATAAAGGTGCGGCAACATCTTAGTCAAGCTGCTCACGGTCACTACACCCCGAAAGAGCTGCTCCAACAGCAGCCTTTGCCTTTAATTGCTTCAAATGCCTGGAGGCTAATATAATATAATAGGCTTATAAAATACATCAATACAAAGGGCTTCTCAGGGGGTCTGAGTAGCAGAAGATGTGTATCGTCACATCAGTCAGAATTCGTGGCATGAGAATAAAGAAGAGCTCCATGAAAACTGCCCATTGCACAAGATGATGCACTGGCTTTCCTAAAAACCACAAGAAGTCTAAAATATGTCCTCAATAAAAGGAAAGACAAATCTAGACTTCCAAGGGAGCAGGGCACAATATGTATTTTTTCTTCTACTTTCACAATGGGAACTGGGAAAGAAGATTGCA
>WAAE01025917.1:0-41184 GCA_013400495.1 Nicator chloris | reverse complement strand
TGAATTGTCCATCCCAAGGGAGGGGGCATGCCCTTCCCTAGGAGACACCTGTCTTTCAAACCAAGTCAAGGCCACAAATGGAACTATACCTGAGCGAACAGTCCAGCGTCATGCCTGTGAAGTCAAAAAATTTAAGATACTCTTCGGCCACAAGCTTGCTGAATTCATTGCTAAAGAAAAGCGAAGAAATAAGTAAAGGTTATCATTCAAGAGTGAACCCCTCTAAAACCGTCAATAAGAATGTGGCCAAAGGCCTGATATCAGCACATACTTTTTACCCAAATGTTTTGCCACATCAGAGCGTTTGAATCTGTCCAGATGGTAGAGGCGCTTAGCCAGGCGCCTCGCTGCTTCCAAATTGCTGCTGCTGCCATTGCTGAGATCGTGGCCAGGGGCTCCAGTGGCATCTTTGTCCTGAAGTTCATTGCTCCCCATGGCTGCACTGGAGTCTAACACCACATTCTGTAGTTGAACATTGCTGTGAGATGAAAATAATATGGGGAGAAGAAAAATAACATTAGAGCTTCCTCTTAGAAGAGAAGGCAATTAACTGTATGGAGGCAAGATGACACAATGTTACAAAATCCACTTAATTGAAGGACCAGTGTAGAACAGGGACATTCACTTAGCAGTCAGCAGAAGTTAAGTGTGTTTAACAAACAGCCAAATATGGACTTTCCTTCTGACTGTGCTAAGTATCGCCAACTTGGGCTGACTTCAGATACCTCTTCGCTATTATCAGCCTACAACTGCACCTGAGTGCTTTTTGCATTAGTATTTTTTAACCCAGTTGCTTGCTTGGCTTGAAGAGACCTCTTTAAAAGTAGGAAATTAACCATTTTTCAGGAGAAATGCAGTGATTAAGCTAGGGTGATCAGTTGCTCCAAGCTGAGTCAGAACAAGTCCCTTCCTCATTCTCCCCCAGCTGTCCTGGAAACAACGCAATTACTTCAATCTAAAATAATATCACCAGAACTCTCAGTGGCTTCTGTGTCACCCATGAGCAGTGGACATCCCATGGGAAGGCACTGCTAGAAAAAGCAGGACTCGGAGCAAGGAATCCAGTTTGGATTATAAGAGACACAAACCGCCCATGCCAGCCTGAAGAACTCCTTGCTTCCCTCCTGCTCCCTCATGGTGGCAATTATTTCCCTCACTAGCTGCTCAAAGTCAAGATGTTCAGTGTGGCAATCCCAGAGCACTTCATATAAACCATGCACTTATAGGTTCCTCCCACCTTTAGCACAATAGGAAACCTCTGGCTGAGCTGTGTGCCTGCTTCACTTCTCCCATGAAAGAGGCAATAGCCTGCCACACTAAAAGTGCACCCCCACATACATACCCCTGCATAAGGCAGGCTTTCAACTTTAGAAAAGCTTTTCTCTGACACTGGCTGGACAATCTTTGCAAAATCTCAGCTCTGCATATGTGTGTGTGTCTGCACTTGGCAGCATTCCTACTTTTATTTCTGTATTTTTATACTATATAGAAATTCTTTCTACTAAAACCCCATTTACACAGGGCTAATGAATGATCAGCAAGGGTCATGCACAGTGCAGATATGACTGGAATGAGTTAAAGATGACTTAGAACACACAGCACTTTACACACAACATTCCACAGCTTCACACACCACTGTAATTTTCAGACTTGACAAGTCATGGTTAAAACAACTAATTGCTGTGCTCCAGTAACGACTGTCTAGCCCTTTACTCAAATGTCTGCTAGCCACTTATTGAATCCGCAAAGATGAGATTTTCAGATAAGGTGAGCTTAAAATAATCGGTATTCTGCATGCCACAAATCATCACATGCTTCTTACCTCTCTTCTTATCCATGGTTTAAGAGAAGGACATGTACAGAATGGAAATGCACCCATTCTACCTCTGTTTCCATCCTTTCAGTGCTGCTACAGCATCAGATATATCACAAATCCACCCTGTGGATACAACTTCTTCATCAAGTATTTGGGGAAAACAGATCTAACCTGTTCCTGCAAGAACTGGGGATTTGCATTGGTTGGCATTTATTTCAGTGTAAATAAAATGGTGCTATAACAAAAGGCAGTCAGTCTCAATGCCTAGCAGGAAATTAATACTGTAAATACAATTCCAACAACACTAATATTACTAGCCATCAGTTATCCTAGAAAAGAAAAAAAAGCCCCTCTTGACATCATTGTTGTGGGAAATGCCTCCTCAGCCATATCCAAAACCACTAGCTAATGTCTGAAAGTCTCTGAATTTGGCCTATACCAAACTTGTGAAGAAAGTAAAACGACAGGACACCCTGACACAAGCCCTGAGCAACACCTTGTCCATTCAAATCCGGCACAACTCATTCCAAATTCCCATCTCTAACAATTGACAAGAGCAAGGCGTACCGAGGTGAGCCAACACATCTACAGAGTCTTTGATGCACAAATGCTGCTTCAAAAGCCATGCCGACCCACAGAGCCTCACCTCACTATAAACCACAGTCCTCTTTCACCACTGCTCTTTATTAAAGGTAGTATTTATAGCCCTGAAAGATTGCCAAACCTGACAAGAAACATCTGTACCCTGCTAGGAACCAGTGCACTACAAGAGTCAACGTTACCACAAACCACCAAAAGTTTAGAAAGAAAGGAAGCACCAGCATCTGCCACTTAGTGAAATTACCAGTACAGCAGCTCCCAGCTTCTACTTTGCGTCTCAGAGCCATGGCTGGGATGTGAAGCAGGAACACCCAGTAAGAGGAAGGGTGTGCTCTTTCCCCTGCATGTCAAAACCAGTGAGCAGGGCTGCATAAGAAACCCTATCTTCCAACTTCTCCAATTTAAAGCTTGATTGTGACTGAGGGTGCCTGTACATGCATCGAAGAATAAGGGATGCTTCCTTCTGCTATTCCAGTAGTTAATTCTGACAGTTGATTAGCTTATTACTTAGTACAAAGGGGAGCCAAGTAAGTCCTTTTTGTACCTAGTACAAAAAGTAAGTACTGAGTACTTTTTCTACTTCATACAAAAGTATGAAGTACAAAAAGGCTGTCAAATTCAATACAGGTTGTCTGTAACATAAGCCTCTTGTTCAGGGGAAATGACAGATTCTTAGCAGTAAAGTGAGATTTCAGTTCTCAAGTGGCTTTAGGTGGCTTGAAGACTCAGTGCTCATACCACTGAGGGTTTAGAAAATGCAGATGCCCTGTGCATGGCTACTGTGCAAACTGCCTTCAGGGAAGGATATTTTAGCAGGGTCCAAGTGGTGTTACTCAGGGAAAAGGCTGATGTCTCTTCTTACTTTCAATGCTTTATAGGTCCATCATTTTCCCTCCATGCCTCAGTTTACTAATCTGCTGAATTCAATAATACTTGCCCCCTCTGTAAAGTGCTTATAATGAATTCTAATCAAGAGCTAAGAGCAACCAAGGCTGAAAATAGGTCTCTCTTCTGCAGTCTACAGTTTCCACACATAAAGAATCCACAGCAGCATTATCATCAAAACAGTGCCAAGAAAGGGCTTTGTGATACAGAGCAAGGCTGGACATGCATTCCTCATGCAGCTTTACTCTTTATCACATAAAAAGGAGAAATCTCCACTGAAAAACACAGGCTGAAAAATGTAATAGATTATATTCCCCCTAATCCTAGATTCCAGGCCAAAAGGGGTTGTAAATGATATTACTAGTAATTGCCTGTCCAGCAATGGCTGCTGATTTTTATCCAGAGACACTTACATTAATCTGCTATCAGAAAACACAGAAAACAGAAGTTACAAAAAAATTCCAGACCTCTCTAGTTTCACAGCACATGAGCTGTGGCCAGAAATCAGGTCTATATACCTTGTTATTTCTGTCCCCAGCAATGCATCGTTTCTCCTGTCAAAGCATCCCCAGACCCAGATGGAACGCACAGAGGCTGTGACCACCATATCCAGCAAAAATTACAGGAATTCTATAAGCAGCTGTTCTGGTACAACAAAATGTAGTACTTTCTAACAGCAGCAGACACCTCCCCAAGCTCACAGATGAAACGTAAATTGTACACTGTAAGCTCTGCCAGGCTTTCCAGCTTTCCTGTAATATACCGTAACTGCTAGGCATTTTATACTGTTTTCTTCACTTATTCTATTATAAACCAGCTCTACAGTGATTTAGCTCCCAATGCCAAGCTGTCTCAATCTTGCCATGCTCAGTACTTAGGACACTTGATCTGTTTGAGAATATTCTAGATTCACTTATTGCCCCCATCTCCCATTCCAGGTACCACCAAATCTGAAACTCTACACAGCAATGTTTGATTGAAGAATGGCTGCAATTTCCAGGAAAAAACACAGCAAGGCCAGTAACATAATGGTAATGACACAGGCACCTCATATCTCAGTGGTCCACCCTCCCAGCCAACTAGGCTGCAAGAGGAAACCTCAGCCCGAGTGTGAGTTTATGACGCCTTAAACCTTTGTATGCTCTCCATTTTGTAGCAAATCCATGGAGATAAAACTCTCTGCTTTGTCCCAAGGAAGAAATGCATATCAGCATTTTCCTTTATGGAGTAAAAGCATGGAGCAATTGGCCCAGCTGCTAAGAAAGATGTGATGTTCAGAGTTGACACTGAGTGGCAAGGTGTGACAACTCAGCCTAAGTGCTGTCCTCATCACAACCACTTCAATGATCCCAGCTTGCCACTGCCTTTCACTTTTACCAGACTGATGCACAGCATATGCTCTGTGGCACATGGACTCCCCTGGATGCATATGTTCCTTCCCCAGGGGAGACTAATTCATCTGGCATACATGTCTGGAGGGAGTGCACTGGTTGCACCAATTGCAGGGGAGTTTGGATTAAGACGGGGCTGGAACCTTCACAGACTTTTTGGAAAGAGATGAGGCGGGAACAGGAGGAAAACCGACTTTTTCTCTCTAAAAAATATGCATGCTTTTAACATCAGCTTTGTTCCAAGGCAGGCTGTGTCAGGCATTTGCCAGCAAAACCCATCAGAGCAAAACATAGCAATGATTAAAAGTAAAGAAGGGTGGAGAGACATTCTGGCATGCTGAAGCTAGGGCCAAAACCAACGTTGTTTTCAGCAGGGGTACGGCGTCCACTGGGGAGCCATACTGAAGCTGATAATTACCCACCGCAGGACAGTGCTGGCCCTGTTGTTTCAAATGCTTTCACTCCAAGCCTCCTCCTCTCAGTTCTGAAACAGGATTCCCTCCATAACGATCAACTCTGTCCATGAAAAGCATGCTCTAATACTAGTTCAACAGCCCCCAAGAAGCATGGCAGGGACAAAGCAGAAACCATCAGGTGCCTGCCCCTACTCCTCTGCTCCTTCCTCTATGTCCTGCCCTGCAGAAAAAAGTCCCTGCTCTGCAACTCTTCGGAGAGATGTGTCTGTTCAGTGAATGATACCCTTTCGCACTTCAGAGCAGACCAGACATAAGCAGTGGCAGAGTCTGAATTTTGTTTAGAAGGACCTGAAAAGTTCTGCTTGAACAGCCCAGCTCTGAAAGGAGCAGCCCCACAGAAGAAAGTGAAGAAATCCCAGCAGCAGTGGGATGTGATGACTCAGTTCCTGCTACAAATGATCCGACCACACAAACGGACTGGCAACAGCTGTGCTGCAGCTTTGTTGCAGCTCCAAACTGGCTTCTTCAGGGCCAAGAGATAGTGAGCACAAAAGCACTTCAAGCAATGATTTACCTTGCCAGTTACTTTCAGCTCCAGGGCTCTTCCAAGATATAACTGTAGGAAGGGGAGAAAAATAATAAAAAAATAAAAATAATGCCCTTTCCTAGCAGATGACTCAGTGTGCTATTTTACTCCAAATGGTTTCATCAGCTTTGAAGTCCTACGTATAGATTCTCTTCAAAGACATGCTTTGAAGCAGATCCCTCTTTGAGGACTGACACAGCTGCACTTTGCTGCAACTCAATTCAGTGGATGTCTAACAAGCACAGCATCAGCCAGGACATACAAAGCAAGGACAGTGTCCACAAGCCAGAGTAACCAACAAGCATCTATTAAAAAGTACCTCAGCCTTGTCACATCACATGGAAAGGAGCAAAGTTAAAAGTAACAATCCCTGAAATCCCCCACTGGTTATCAATAAAACACATATACAAAGTCAATTTGAGATTAAAAAAACCATTAAATGCATACTGCTGTTCAAAAATAACCTCTTCTTTCCTGTAATCATTTGTCTTTTTCTTTCATTAAAATAATTCCTACTGATTGTTAAAAAGGGAGCTAGCAGCTAAAGCATTCAGAAAACACCATTTCTGTAGGCTTGTATACAGCAAATGCAATTGTGATTACAGGATCACAGCATTAGAACAACAAGTCCCACCACACGCAGAGACAGGACTGCAGCTCTTCCGAGAGACAATGTGTACTTTATTACACAGACATGCTGGCCCACTGCCACCTGAAGTATGTCTTGCTAAAAATACTTCAGGTTTGATTCCATTTTGACCTCAGGCTTCATACATAGCTATGGCAAGGGTTAGTGCTTGCAAAGGGATACTTACCATATTAACATCATCATGCCTAGAAAATGAAAACCTGGTTCTCACCACAGGGGGTATCCAAAGGCTGCTCCCTGCAATGGCTATTCTGACACGCATATACACATAGACTGGTCTCTTGAAAGCATTAGGATTGTCCCATACTCAGGATCTGATCCTCCTGCCCCAATAAAAATAAAAAACAGACCCAACAAATGCACTGCACATCTATGACCTTGCTCAGAAAACACTCCCCTACATATTTCAGGAACCCTCAGGCTCTTCCCTCAGAGGCCACCTGCTCCAGGTGTCAAGAGCCACCATCCCTGTGTTTAGCACCCACATGACCCTTTCTCCCTACAAGGCTCTTCCAGGGTCCTCCAGGATAGAACCAAAACTGCTAAGCCAGCAGAATACTTCCCCCCTCATGCTTAGGCTTGGTTTAACTATTGGGAGACTGGCTCAGGAAAAGCATATTAACCAGGCAGCTGGTCCAGCTGGCCCTCCCTGGCAGGGAGCAAAACAGATGCATAAAAATACATGTGTTTACACTTTTCAGTTCAGGCTTCCCTGCAAATGTGCAGATGGAGCACTTGAGCACTGGCACTAGTATCACACAGGAGCTTTACATGGAAACCATGCACCAAAATGAACCACCTGTCCTCAAAAAGAATAGTGAATAAAGAAAAAACAACAAAGAGAAAACAACTACTAACCAACCCACAGCTCACCCAGCTGTGCTAGCAAGGAGTCTGCATGCTCTGTGCCCTATTCTTCTCCACCGCTGCTCCAGCATCACATCCGAAGATATGCATGCTTCTCTATGCTGTCCTGCCAGCTGCCAGGCTCTGTCTCTCTCTATCCCAGCACACACACAGAGGAAGAAGAGACTTAACCAGCAACAACATGGAGAGGGGCTTGACTAGCAGCCAGTCGTGGCTAATGGATGAGACAGCAGGCTGCACTTCGGGACCAGCTCAGAGCTGGCAGAGCCGCCTTGGTTTTGGTGAATCAAGCCTTCCTGACCTAAATGGCTTTGACTTTAATGGAGATGTGCCAACAGATGCCAGCTTAAAAGCTGAGCTGCTGACAGCTCTATACTGAGGCGCTTTGTGTAGCAAACTGATCAGCTGCTCCACTTTTTTTTTTTCTTTTCTGTCTCTGTCAGCTCCTGGATTTTTGTTTTGTTTTATTTTCAGAGGAGGCTGGGAACTGAAGAGGCGAAAAGTCAGCAGCCCTTTTTTTCCCTAAAACAACAGTTTATTTAGGAACTAGAAGCAGCTTTACAAACTCTCACTAAACTGGTGTTCCAAGAACCTCATTAGCCAGAGTAAAGGCAAACTCTGTACAGCATATCTCCAGAGCCTTGGTAAAGTGACGACACCTTCCTGGAGGTAATACCAAGGTGAACAACGCAGCATAACATTTTAGAAGTTACTAGGCTGTGTAATAACAAGGCAAATCTTCAGCTGTCAAAATGCCAGTGATGTTAGAAATTTATCCCTGTGAATTGTGCCACTTCATCTTTACCTGGATTCAACATACACCCATGCCAGCATACTGCGGTTAGCAGTGGCTCAAAAACTGACAAATGCATTAGCCCATGAGCCAGCAAATGGGCTCCAGTCCTTATTTGCTTGCTCACCAGCTGCAGATGCATTTAATGCATTTGCTTTTCTAGGACAATAACCAATGCCATCTCTCTGAATAATGGTCCTTATCCTGGGCATTTGGTTGGCAGCAAACGTGAAGTACCACGTTCTGACTGATGTATGTCTCCTAGGTCCCAGAGTCTGCCATGAGCTGAGGCATGTCTGAAGGTGAAAAAACATGCACTCAGAAAAATAGGGATCTCAGCAGATTTCACACTAAATGAAAAAATCCAACTGGGTCTCAAAGTAAATCTTCAAGGTACAAAAAAATTCTACCAGACCTCTGTCAGACAGACTAAGAAAATGAATGCATGAAAGTTACATGTTAGATTCCTAAGTACTGAGTCTTGTAATTACATTGAAAAATCAAATACAAGCTACTTTGGACAAAAATACCAGTGTGCAAACTGAAAACCAGAATTATAACTGGCATGCGGGTACTGATAAACTGGGAAGAGACTTAGAGAATCAACCTGGAAAGAGGCATCAAAACTGGATTTGTCAACAAAGTTTATTGTCTTAAAGAAGGAATAAGCAAAGTGCCAAGTAAGAAACCGCTGGAAATGACGTATACACAGAAAAAAAATATCCAACATGGGAACTACTACAAGAGGCTCCAACAATTAAAATAACCTGGTACCCATGGGAATTTCAGGCTACGTTCTTGTGAATTTATTCTGAGAATCACCAGACTGCTTTAGGGAGTTTGTTTTCTTCCCCTCTTGAATACATATGCAACTAAATTTGTGTTTGCATCTCTACGAGAAAAAAAATAGCAGGACTTGCAAAATTTGCTGAGTAGTTCTTTGAAGGTGATGACAGGTGGCAAATATTTAGCATTTTTGAGGATTACGAGTTGCAATACAGATTTTTTTTTTTCTCTCTGCATTTACAAAAATCTTGGGCAATGTCCTACCAACAGAGACAATACTTCCCAAGACAACAGGAAAAGGCAGGAAAAGAAATGCCGTAAGTTTTCTGTTGCTGTTTTATGAGTTTTTTTAAATTTCTTATTCTGACTCTAGCCTACAAGGGGAGAGGGAATGGAAAGCCTGCTGTAAAGTGTGCAGTAAAAGAAAAGACTAAAAGAAGTCCAGTCTTTCAAGTCTGGAAGTACAGAGATCATCACAGAGATAATTTCACACTTAGTCACACAGATGCTTTTTCTGTGGTATACATAGAAAAGATAACTCCTTTTCCCCTCAAGTATACTTTACTGCTTTGGAAACACATTCCCATCACCCCAGTCTGATTGGATCACCAATTTTAATCAATTTGCAAATGATTACACCTAGTCCAGGCAACGCAAAGTCAAGCTCAGTGTCATGGTAGCAGCTTGCAAACAGTTTTCCTTACTGCCTCTGAAAGTAAGACTAAACTCCCATATAGGAAGGCTGAGCCTTGCTCACCTTAACACAGCCCACTGGCATGGGAAGGGAGGAGTACAGCACCTGGGGCATGGGTGTGACAGGGCAGATTGCATGTCTCTGCAAGGATAACAAAGAGACAAGGTCACCAAACACGGCCCAAATGTCATTATTGTCATTACAAAGCTTCATCTCACTGGCAACCTGCGGCTCAGCCTATTTCATGAGGATCCCACGATGCCTGACACACAGCAAGGCTATCGCTCAGCTCTGAAACCTCACACACTACCCCTCCTCCCCGTTCTCTCGCCCCCTCCTGTGGAAACTTACAGCTACTTCAGCTGCAGAAATATTGTTCTTCCCCCTCCGAGGGATAATCGCTACAGAATGGCAGAATGTTCCGAGTTGGAAGGGATACAAAAGGATCATTGACTCCAACTGTTAAAGGAATGACCCACACAGAGATCAAACCCACAACTTTGGCATTATTAGCACCATGCTCTAATCCACTGAGCTGATCTCAGAGAAGCGAAAGAGAATAAACTCCACCCAAAGACACGAAGAGTCCCAAAGGAAGGCAAGCTGCACGCCCTTGTCCCCCAGCCATCCCTTCTCCACTGACCAGGCACAAAGGGCGTCTAAGCTGTGCCAAGAAAGGGCTACTTGCAAAAGCAAGCCTGCCTGCTCTGCAGGAAGACCCAGAGGCAGCTGACATCCCCCTACCCTAAAGGAAGCACAGCAGGTGGCTGTCAAAGCAGGCAGGTCCATCATACAGCTCTCACCAGGACTTACTGCGTTTAACCACGACCAGCAGCTGACAGGGAGGACAGGAGGGATGAAATCTTCAGACACCCAGGAGCTCATAGGACCTTGCAGCCTGAAAGCCTCTAATAGTTTTTTTTCCTTTTTTTTTAGTTCTGAAGGCATGTGACCGGCCCTCACATACCAGAGCTGACCCCTCCCAAAGCCAGCAATTTCCTAAGAGCGGAGAAGGATGTTACTCTCCCGCTTATTCATTACGAGGCCAGGTTTCCTTGTCCTTATGCATTAAAAACTCATGCCGTGTGTGAGGTACACTCTGCATCTCTCCGGACAGGTGCAAATGGGGCTATGGTGCACAGCTACTTGCTGTCAGGAGGGCATGGCCACGGGGAGCCCGGGATCCTCCTTTTCCAACTGGCACACGGCTTTCCATTTCCAGGTGTAAAACCACCAGCTGTTTGCTATCAAGTCGACAGGTCAGGAAGAACTGATCGTGTTTCACACTGCTCCCCCATTAACTAGTGCTGGTGCTTAGAAGCATGCTCCCTCCCCAATCACTTTTTATATCACCGAAATATCACGGCACAAGGCACTGCTGAGATTTTGGTTTCGGTTTTTGCTCCCTCGGGTTGGCAGTACCGTTTCCGGAAAAGGTGGGAAGGGCAAACTCATGCTCCTTGTAGTCCCACATTGCTCTGCTCTGCTCCCAAATCCCGCGCACCCTAAATCCCCCCGCTTCCTTATGCACTTGCCAGTATCCACATGCCAAGCCCCCACAGCAACCCCCACCCCTCTGGGAGGAGCTTCTCCCGCCGGTCTTCTCCAGGCGGGGGGGCAGCGGGAGCGGGGAGACCCGCCCGGGCAGAGCGCACGGAGCGCTCCGGCGGCACCGCGCGGGGCCGGGCACGGCAGGGGGGAGGGCTTGTCTCCCCCCACCCTCCTCCTCCGGGAGGGGTGGACCGCTGCGGAGGGTGTCCCCGCTGCTCTGCAGTGCCAGGCAGGCGCCACGCGCGAGGAATTGCAGCCCCAGGCACGACCACAGGCTCACGGCACCGTAGGAATCGAGAGCTTCAGCAGCAGGCGCAGAGGTGGCATACACGCGTCGCACAGGTAGACTTAGGTAAACCTAAGTCTCGGATTGCTTCAGGCAACACAACCGAGCGTTCAAAGTCCCTGAGCCGCCAGGGCTCAGGAGGCTATATCTGGTTCACCTGAGCATCAGAACGACACACTGCCTTGACCCCTCTGCGATAAACCTCCCGCTGCCCCCAGCAGGTACACACTGCTTCTCACCCATGCGCTCTTAACACCGTGATTCCCCACTGGCTCCAACAAAGTAGTACTCAAGAGCTGTCAGTTGCCTGCCAGTCACCACACAACATACACACCTGCTGCAATACGGAATGATAAAGGACTACTGCAGGAGGAAGGGTGGTGCTGGCTGTAAGATTATCGCTGGGAGGATTACTCTGGGCATACTTGTGGCTAGCCATCCTCCTGTGGTGACATTACTGGCACCTACCTTAGGTGGGCCTTTGAGGCTTGTCCTAAGAAACGAGGAACACTTTTTTTTTTTTTTTTAATTAAGTGAGAAAAAAGTATTTAAACATCTACTGCTGGTTTATCAGTATGGCTGCAAATCTAAACTAAAATTAATTCCAAGTGAAATTCACATTATGCAGGCACCTGATGTGACTCATCTAAGCGCACCTTGTCTCTGTGGTAATTTTTGTCTTGATGAGCCAATGTGGGCCTTACATGACCGTATCTTTTAGATAGATGCTGCAACTAGAGGGTAACAGAATCAGGATCTGAGTGTGCTGCTTTTTCTCCCCTGTCCAGTTTTATGTCAGTCGTTGGTTTTGCTCTAAGTAAGCAGCTGCAAGACGCAGGACTGACCTCAGTTTCTGGCTCCATACAGGTTATTGCAGATTAGCAGTCACTTATTGCCTATTAGCAGGCACCATACATGCACAAGATTTAAACACCTTTTTTAATGTATGATTGAGGGAAAAATATTTTAAACTCAAAGGTTCTTCTGCCTGTTGTTTTAAGAACAAACTGTACCTTAATCCATGAAGTTAGCGAAACTACTTCTGCTCAAAGGACTTCTATCATTTTAGCACAAAAGAAATAAAACAGATATAAGATCTCCCACCCTTACTCGGAGGAAAGCTCAAACTAGACTAGTCACATCTAAGGGAATAGTCCTAGAACTCTTAGATAACATCCCATCCCCAGAGGATGAAGAGCAGAGGCATCTTTGTCACTCACAATGTCCTTCACCACTTCACAGGTGAGTTGCACCCTCACCACTCTGCTTTTAAATCAACCTCCCACTTGGTCTGCATCTGCCTTTCACTGTCCCCACTCTCTTTGACAGCACACTATTAGAAAAGTTTGCACATAGAGTGATTTTCTACAATTGTACAGTATTTTCCGACCACTCAGCCTAGTTTTTGCTTCTCACATCACTCTTTCTTTTAATAGGTTTTCTCACCTCCCCTTTTACGTAAACAAAAATTATTAACATTTTTGCCATGCTCGCTCCACTTTCACTAATAAGTGTACAAACGAAAGAAGCAGCTAACCTGTGAATGTGGTGGGAGCAAAATCTCATCCCAGCATAAGTAATGTTCTAAACTTCCACTGGGCTCAAGAGAGGAAACACTGTGCCCAGACACACATCTTTAACATCGAGATGACAAACTGCATTTGGACAACTCATTTATGTACACAAAATGTTACTGCTCCTAAAGCTGCTGCCAATAAATTCAGGTAGGAACTGGAGCTGAACAAGGTTCATTTGTAACCAGTAACTAACTCCTCCAGAGACAGATCCCGGAGATGTGATAATACTAGACAGACTTTTATCAACACATCAACATTGCCTAATAAACCTTCACAATGTAAATTTGCACTCTTCTTATGAATGGCAGATTTGGATGGCTCATGCCTCTCCTGCGGTCACCCTGGGAATTATTTTCTTTAGAAAATTTGAAGTGTTAAGAGGCAAAACTCTGTGACAGTACACTGATGTAAACAGATTGGGGGAAAATCAGCAGGCACACAGAAAGCTCACCCACTACCTTTACCTTTCCAGATGAGGGACTTCTGTGACATCTCCTTTGAAGAGCGTTTCGCTTGCATCCCTTAAGCCATTGGCGATGCCTTCACCACATGCCTTCACCTCCCCATCAGGGACATCTGTCTGCCGCAACGCTGATGTCCTATCTAAAAACTGTCCACCCTCCTTCATGCGCTGCTGGATCATGGGAGTGAGTGGCATCTCAAAGCTGAAGTAGCTATCGGGCTCCGAGTACAATGTCTCCAGCGATTCTGCACTGTAGTACAAAGATGCATTGTCTAGGATGTTTTCAAACTGTGAGCTGTACAGATCAGTGGAGACGTCAGAGTGCCTCTGCCCAAGGAAATCTTCATATCCTCCTGTGGCTGCTTCCCCCTCCTCCATCATCCTGAAAATTAAAAACAGCTCATTTCAGCTTGGGGGCAAGGTTTAGACTTTGGGCAACCCTTCTCACCTTCCACCTTTCTGAGCAGAAAGGTCAACGCAGCTTTATGCACTGCAGGTAAAATGCTGGTTTCGCCTTGCACTACCTCTCTTTATAACTAGCATCACCTCCCTCTCCAGGGACATAGAAAGAAACATTTTTTGGGTAAAAGAAGAGGGCTGGGAGACAGCCTAATATTGTCTAACAGATCACATCAGCTGCTTATGTGCAAAGCAGAAAAGCACAATGTGTAAGATCTATCCAAGCACCAGTGCCATGCCAGAGGCTGCACATATTGGAGATGTGTATCCAGATGGAGCCTCTGCCACTGGAGGATAATTTGCTATCTCTGCATGCCTAGGACTGGGGTCTTCAGCTAAAAGCTGAAGAAAAACACTCCAAAATACAAAGCAAAGCACATGCAATTAAAAATATGGAGTCTGGGGAGCCAGATTTGAAGGGAGAAGACTCAGCCTGCTTGCTGATTCAAAGAAAGGTATACCATCCCCCTGAAGAGTTTTCTTCTCTGCTACACCAAATACTGTGTGGTTCCCCAACATGCCAGACGTTAGGGTAGCTAGCCCAAGTAATCCCATGCACTAGCCAAAGCAAAACCCCACAGATCCAGAGGTGCAGAGGCAGAAGAGCCTCCCTTGTAGGGATCTTGCTGTATCAGCAGCAAACACCCCTCCAGGTCAAAGTGGGCATGGTTTGCTCAGATCACACCAGTGGAACCCTTTGTTTTGTCAGAGATGTGCATCAGGAAAGAAAAGTAAGCAAATCAGGATGCAAATGCATATTGCCATTCTTGCAATATGTACTGCTAAAATGTATAAACAGAGGGACAGGTAATATAGAAAGTACGTATTGTAACATTTATCCTCCTATGATCTACATGGCCCTGGATAAAATGTCTTTCCTCTCATGATCTGCATGGTCCTTGATAAAACATCTTTATTATCCAACCTTTCAGAGGTTCTCACACCGTTCTTGCACAAACTCTGAATGAAACCAGAAAATCTGTATGGCCAGGCCTGCATGCCAACTGTATTTAATTACATGACATGTCCAGATCCCAACTACACCTGCTACAGATGCTTCATCACACAGACATCACAGTGCAAACAGCGAGACTTCTGATCTTTACATTTCAAAACCTGAGATGGACTGCAAACTTCAGTAAGATGGTGTAGAGTGGCTTCAATACCAACTTCAGACACTAGCCAACCACCAGCTATAAACCACTACAGTAAACATCACACCACAGGCAGCACACAAATATTTGCTGCTTCTCATTAGCTCCTGAACAGGTAGGCACAAGCCACATGCCTAGACAAGAGAACCCCTGCTTGACCCATGCACCCCTCTTAGCGCCAGCTCACCTGCCCTGGCCTCCTGCAAGCACAGCCATCTCCTCCTCACCACAGTTCTTCCTGTCCTTCACAGAAACTTCGTCCTTCCTGCTTTCATCGAGCAGTGCTAGAGCAATGTCTCCAGAGGCAGCAGGTCTCAGCCCTGGGTCTTCACAGACCTCACTCCATGTACTGTCTGGCAAGGAAGGCAAGCCAGGGGATACCATTGATGACATAGGGTTGCTGGATGTTTTGGGGAATGCCTTCCTCTCCACAGACACAGACTCCAGCAGTGAGTGCTTCTTTCTTCTCTGCTCCTCAGCTTTTTGCAGCCATAAGATCTCCACACCTTGAAATTCTACATGTTTACTCACAGCTGCCTCTTTAGCAAGCCTTCTCTCAGGACCCGTTTGCATTTTGCCTTGATTGTACTCTGAAAACTCCTCAAAACGTGTCCCCCTCTCCACTCTGCTGTCTCCTTCCAGGTTTGTCACAGATGGTTTGTGACAGCTTGGTTCCTGAGCTGCGTGGACCTCCTCTGCTTTATTACTTATGGCTTGTGAGGATTCGGACTGCTTTTCTTCAGCCCATATTGAAGCCAGATCTTTCTCTATGATCAAATGCTTTCTTTCCTCAGCTGTTCGTTCAGATGGAAGAAGCACGTCTGAGAGTTTTTCTTGGCCTGCTGGAACTGGTTCTCTGGCTGCCTGCACATTTTGGCTGCCAGTAACACTCTTTTTTTCCATTTGCATCTCTTGATTCAGAGAATTATTTGCTCTTTCTTGCACCTTTATTGCTTCTAGCCGTCGAGAGATTTTGATAATCTCTGGCAGACTACCCACAGGTTGCAAACCTTCTTCTGGGGTGTGAAGCTGCACTGCCCCTGCATCAGGCCTCAAATTATCTGCAGAAGCTGCACACTGAGGAATAGACCTGACACAGTGGTGACTGTCCCGTCTTTCTGGACTGCATGTCACCGGCTTGGCCTGGCACATCGATGGAGCCGTTGGTGCTTGTCTGCTTGACTCTACAGTGCCGTACTCTGGAAATTCATTGATGATGGTATGAGGAGGCAAACTGCTGCTTCCACGGCTGCTACCTGCAAAGAAAAAAGAAAGAGACCCTGGATTTATCTACCACATGCACAAAGAAAAGGTCTGAGCTCCCTCCCCAGACCACTCCTAAAAGAGTAACAATGGTCTCCCCTGAAGGGAAAATACTGTTCTGTTTAACTCACTCCTGCACACTCTCACACTGCAGTTACCTAGAGCTGGTCCTTTTACATAGGAGTTTTTGAGCAGCCCTACTTTGGGAGTGTGCACTACAGAGGAAGGAATGCCAGAAATGTCTGCTACACTTCAGAAAAGGTCCCAGTGGCATATGAACAGTCTGAGGCCACAGGCCAGGAGCACAGGCCTAAGAAAGCAGAGATTCAGATGTCTGACAGCCATCCACAGCATGCACCACCACACGATGGTTTCACGTTTTAGGTAATTTGCACTTGTAAAGGTGAAACACTTGGAAGATAATCAGCCACACCCCTTATGTTCTACAGCCTTGACAAAACTAATTAGCTAAATTGCAAAGCAATTAATGAGCAATTCAACTTTCTGTCAGCACTACCCTCTTCCTTTAACAACTGGATAGCTGAAGGTCATGTTGCAGTGATGGATGCATACCAAGCAATTCACATTTTCTACTGCAGCAAGTACACTGCTGCAGAAAAACCTTGCTACCCCTCCCTTGTGCTGCTTTTCCAACTGATGTAAACAAAGCAGGACCAAAAATGGGTGGTCCCATTTTCCAAGCGCCAAGCACCCAGTGGCTCCCATTGTTGTGAGGTAACAGAGAACTATCTGTCCGGAGGGACCTCAGGGATCACATAAGGACAGATAATTGGCCACCTTATATCACAGCCGAAGGAGGAATTGAGCCAAAAAAACAAAAGAGCCAACAAAAATTGAGCCAACAAAAAAGCCAGCCATCAACAGCTGCATTTGTCCCACTCTTTTAGAAAAAAAAATTAACTGGCCTGGAGTGTGTGTGTTTTAAATCAAACTGCAGGGTGGTGAGACCTGAACACCTACTCTGAAAAACATCAGAGGTGACAGGTCGGAAACCAGACACCGACTTGCATTTGCATGGTTTAGTACTAGATGCATCTCTAGGTGCTGCATTGCAAACTGATCCCACCTCTGCTCCCAGTAGGCTGGCCACAGTCTGTTTCTGAGGCAGAAGCCGTGTAGCTGTGGTTAATGATAGGCTGAGTTCAAGGTGAAAGAGAGGATAATCTAACACAAATTTAGAACCACATTAATATGGCTACCTATGTGCCAGGTAAGCAGAAGCTTACACCTGCCAGTATATCTAGGCACAGGGTAAATACCACACACTGGGCACGGTGCAGGAACAAAGCGATAGTCTTGGACCCTGCCAAGCCTCTGACTCTTCCCCAGTGGGTTCTCCAAATGCCTCCATCCCATTGACTTGATCACTATATAATAAAAATTCAGCTTCATCCAGACAACTTGGTTGCTGTTCAGGACAGTGACTGGACAAAGCAGGCGCCCTTCCTCTGCTGCAAGGTCCCAGCGAGCTGTAAGGAGCAAGGATGTCCTTTCCACAACTGCATCACCAGCCCATCTTCATGGCAAGGTTTCCAGGTGTGGGTGCACCCACAGTGATTTTCCTAAGTGTCTGAAGCAGCAGACAAACAGTCCCCTTTGCATGCAGCTCAGCCACACAGTGCTTGCATGCATCTCAAGCCCATACTTTTCATGGCACAGGTACTAGGTTGCCACAGTGGGACACTTCCACCAGGACAGACTCATATATGACAGTGATGCTCTGTGGTTACAACGTCCCTACACCTGCACCAGAACAACCCCAAGCAGGCAACCCCAAGCTGCTTTCTCATCCTGCAATCCTGGTCTTCTCTAAGGCAGAAGCTTTAGCACTTGCTGCTCTTTCAGCACGGTCTAGAGGTGGGATTTCTTAGGAGACGACTGATAGGGAGCCTGTCACTATAGATGGTAACGTAAACAACACATCCACCCACAGCAATGCTCAGTGTGTGCCCTCAGCACTGTGGGACAACACTTGGCCAAGCCACCTGGGCCACACTCTGGCTGCACTGCCTGAAGAAAGGCAATACATAGAGCCCCAAGAGCTGGGACCCCCGTGCCTCACTCCAACCCTCACATATCGCATTGTTGGAAGGAAGCCCAGAGCGTTAGCCCCGGCCTCCTGTGGGGCTGGGAGGCAGCCAATGTGCTTCAGAGGCCAAGCCCTAACAAGGCACCGCACACAGATCCTGCCAAGGGGCCAGGCTCGTCTCTGCTAATTGCTATCTTAGCTTCTGAACCAACACGAGGGAAACAGAGGGGGCTTTATTTCTTGTGGTGAATGCTAAATGCTCTGCTGTGCATCCCCATCTGCCACCAAAAGCCACGGCTGACAGTAGAAAGAAATCCTGAACAAGTTTCTGATTTACTTCTCCTGAACTTTATACTCTGGCAAGCCCATCAGACTCCAGAAGAGGCACATATACAGAGCACATACCTGCACTTGTGGGCACAGAGACATGACCAAGGGGAGGGAGAGTGATTACACATACTCCCCTCTGCCACACCTGCAAGCTGTGTTCCATCTGGGCAATCACAGTAGAAATGTACGGCCTTTTCTGAAGTGAGATGTCAGCAGCCCTTCTCTGGACAGACTGCTGCTGCTGCCACTGCTGTAGTAGAAGTCAGTGGGATTCTTGCCTTCATGCAGGAATATTGCCTAATTTGCTGTCTGATTGAAAAAAATTCATATGACATCAAAGCAGTGTTCTGTTGCCATTATGTTAGGTACCACCATGCACATGACTGCCTAGGTCTCTATTTTGTGAGGTAAACCCACCCCTCTCTCCCAAAATTGCAAAGCCTTTCCTCAGAGAGCTATTTCAGGTACAAGAGCTTAGGGGAGCTTGAGCTCTTTAAGGGAAACTCCTCCCTTATTCCCATCCACCACCACAGCATCATGTCTTGCTGCAGCTACTGGCATATCCTGTCCAACCCCATCCCCCAATATGACTGCATTACAAACAAGGCTAGAAAGACAACAACAAAATTTAAGGACTGCACTGAAGATGCGCAGGGAAAAAAAATACCCATCACCAAACAAACAAAGAAAGGACACACACTTTCAGGTAACACAAATTTCTACTTTGCATTGAAGGTGGCTTCTTTCAACAAATGAAAAAAAGAAAAAAGAAAGAAAGAGAAAAAAAGAAAGAAATAGATAGGAAAAAAGCTAAAATAGAAAGGGGGTGAGTGACTAGAAAACTGAGACTGGGCAGATATAACCTAACAGCATTTGGCAGCCTTTCTGATGACTAGACGTTGAAAGAATTAATGACTTAAATCAGGCATAGATATGATATTTCATAGTTAAATAATCATTCCATGTCAAGCAAACTTGTCTACAGCATAATAAAAGGAAATTCTAGGAAGCAAAACACAAGTTAAAAGCATAGACAGACATTTTGTTTACAGGTACATTTTAAAAAAGAATGGTGTGAGTGTCTCTCTCTATACAGTATATATATATATATATATATTATATAGCTCGAGAAATTAGATATATTTGCTTGAACAGTCTCCTTACTCACAGAGGTTACTGTAGCTCCAGCAGTTACCCATTGGTCAAAGAAATAAAATGCACAGATCATCAGTTTATCTATAGCGATACCAGCTAATTCAATTGCTGCTGTTCTAGTCAACTGGAATCAAAATAGTTTCAAATTTCCTGGCAGCTGCTGCCCTGCACTGCACACAATGATGTAAATGGATGCTTTCTGAGTATTATGAAACTGATGGGGGAACTGCAGTCTCATTCAGTCTATCGCAGGAGCTAAGGAGTCCACCTTGGCAGCTTGCAGGGGGGAAAAAAAATTTCCTCTAGCAAGGCTGCCTGACGGCATGCCAGGGATACGTCTGTGCTTAGCTGCCGTTTTTGTAACTGCGTCTGTAAGGGGAGAATCGGACAGAATGGCGATGCTGAGAGTCATGTGCTGGTTTTGGAATGCAGGATGCTTTATGGCATTTCAGCATTAGTGAGCTGGAAGCATTCACTAAGCAGCCCAGTCATCCTGCATTTTATGTCTCTGCAGCTCCTTGTGCCGATCACAAGCAGCACGTGGGTGAGCTTGCATGCAGCATCATATCAGTTATGCTTTCCTGGTATTTCTTGCCACTATTTGTAAAAGGACAATTAGGATATGTAAAAAACAATGTATGCATTAAGATAAAACAAATCACTAGGTGACAGAGCTTAATGAACAAATCACAGGATTTATGGTATTTTATCACTACTGCAGCCTGCCAAAGAGGAGGGTTACACGTATCTCCTTCTTCTGCACTGCATCATGTTACAACTTCTAGGGTCACTAAAACTATTCCAATTGATAAAGCAGCCTGCTTCTGCTGCGATGGAGCGGCAGTCCCGTATAAAAGGGGAGGGATGCTGCGCAGCCTCTGGCAGCCTTGTGCAGCAGCCCTTTCTCCAAATGATGTAATTCATGCTGTGATAGGTCCTGCCTGGCCAGTGTAGCCAAAGCCAGGGGATTAACATAATGCAAACACGGGGCTTTTGTAACTGGACTGCAAACATCCACACCATACTGGGTGCAGGATTTTCTGCAGCTTGCAGACACTCCAGGCTTTTGGGCAGTTTGCTTGCTCCAAAAAGGAGAAATGGAGCCGGGTCTTCATCCTGTCAAAAGTTACAGCGGTATTATGTAAAAACAACAAGTTGGGGGAAATGGGGAAGCTGAGTGAAAGTGAGAGGGAAACAGAGGGAGGAGGTTGGGGAGAGTTGCCTAGAAATAAATCCTGGTGAAATGCCTCTGTGCCTTAGCTAACATGCAGGGAAGGTAGAGAGGAATAGAGGTATGGCAGGGCCCTTGCAGAAAAATTGACTGTCTTGGCTGAGATCCCTCACCCCAAAAAGAAACAACAAGAGGGACTCCATGCTGTGGTCACTGTGAGGTTTGGCACAGAGCCCAAGAGCATGTACAGGCTGCGTGCTCTTTGCCCTCACCATACTTGAACAGCCAGACAGTGGTGTGACAGCCAGTGGCTCAGGGTTACCCAGAAATTAAACTACTTTGTTCAGGGAAAAAAAATAATCCCCCTGCAAGCATGCAGGGGCAATGGGTTGCTCAGGAAATCGTACACCCACAGCTTGCTGCACACTGGAAGAAATACTCAAAAAGGTACTGCTCACCACTGCTCTTGCGTAGTTCCCTAAATTCTGGAGTATTTGGGCTACCAGAGGCTGTGCTAGATGAAACTTCAGTCTGCCACAGGACAACCATGCCCATACTCGGTAAATCTGTCACCAATCTCTCTGCTAGCCAAGTCCCAAGTGCTGGAGTCTGGTAGTGATGTGATAATGCCAAGTTGTCACTGGTTTGGAAAGCAGCATGAGAAAAGCCACTAGGATAAGAATGTAAATCCTGTGCATTTAGAAAGCAATGACCATTTAGAAAGCATGTAATATAGATGGGTCACTTTGTGCCTCTTTGAGAGCTTGTGTGGATTTTTTTTACAACTGGGCAAGTTCTAACCCCATTCCTGATGGAAAGCTTTATGCAAGCAATGCTGTGACTTGGTTGCATATTTTTCCCCACAGATTTTAACTAATTCCCTAAAAAATTAACTAATTTTAAGTGGTAAACAGGGTTTGGGACCGCTTGCATAACCGAATTGCACTGAATTAAGTGTCCTCCAAAGAACCCCATTCCTTTCCCCTGGTTGCAAGAAGGATGGCACCTTGCCGCAGTCACTCACAGGCCTACAGCGAGCTCAAAACAGGACAAAGTCCAAAACTAACATGCAGCACGTGCTGAGAGGATTTAGTGTGAGGGATTATCCACTACAAATTGCTGTATGGGCCACAGATGGTCAGTGAGATAGCTCAGTCCCAAGAGTCATTACCCTGGAAAGCAAAATGGTGGAGTGGAACAGCTGCTAGCATGAGCAGGAACAGTAGGGAAGACAAAGGAGTACCTGGACTCCTTATCCTGACATAAAATTGCAAGTGGGTCTCAGAATATTTAATGTACTTTTCTTCTTTGAAGTCTCACATTCTGGAATAATTTGGCTGTGAGAATCTCAAGTTTTGACTTAAGATTTATGTTTGGAGAAGTCTGAAACTCAAAATGTAAACAATAGATCCAAAAAGAATCTGAGATTTTCTTTTCTGCTGCTGTGATTTAGAAAGGAAGCAGCTAACAGGTGATTTTCCAAGTGTAGATACACACCGTATTTATCAAGAATTACTTTAAATGCTCCATAAGAGCCTTCACCTGAAGAAGAAACTTCCGAAGCAGTGACAACTCACAGCTGCTTTGAAACTTTCAGCACCTACAGACTCTACAGCCTCTCTAAATTCACTTGTAATTAGTGTTATATATTTAAAATACTGTATTTTTAAAGAATCCTCTCAAAACCCTTGGACAGTTGCTTTGAGCAAGCAAAAATGGCTTAAAAATCCCTCACTTCTAAGCACAGATCTCAGAAACTCTGGATTTTTGTAGATCCAGAAACCAGGTACACTTGCAGAAAAGGGTATCTTTTACTACATTTCAGGGCTTGGGAAAATTAACCAAGCTAAGAGTAGTCTCGCCAGGCAGTTCTTAAAGCGCCCTAGGAGATGGATCTCAAGTTATGCGCCCATCTAAAACAAAAATAAGACACAGAGGGACATGTGCATCTCCCAGGCTCCAAGTGTTTTTTGCTAAAGGTGCAGTTGGACATTGCATAGAAACTTTTCAGCAGGCTCTCACAGTGAATGAGACTCCCTTCCTCAGGAAGCTGGATAGAGTTAAATAAACAACACAGGGATCTAAGGCAGAAGGTACTTGTTAAAGCAGTGAACTGTGAACAGGAAAAATACATGCTGTACTCTGTGTTACACTTTTCCAGTCCAATACCAGGCCAGAACTGCATCTACCCACATAATTTTATTTAAATGCCTTCTCCATGTATGTATCAACAGCAAGTTAACATGCATCAGTTCCTTCAGAAAGCTTCAGAAATGAAGCAAGGCTACAGCACAATAGAGGGTTTGTGTTGGTGTGCTGCAGATCTCACCAGATGATGGGGCTGAGGCGGCCATGGTGACAGGTAAAAATACAGCTGTGCCCCACTGTACCTGCCTATAACAAGCCAAGTCAGCTGGCTGAGCTTCTCCTGTTGTGCCCACTGATCCGGATGCCCCATTTTCTGTCTGTCTGATGGAAGGGGATGGCCTGACTGCCTCCAGGAAAGTGCTGCTGAGTCCTGCCAGCTTCAGCCAAATTCAGCCTGTGCCACGTGTGCTCAGAGCATCTGATGTGGCCAGACACTGACAGACTGCCAGCATCACAAGGTCCCCAAATATTTGTGTGCTCACATCAGCATGGCTCTCAGCTTCAGCCAACAGAGCACAGACAGGGAGACATTTACTGCCTTAACTCTGGCATTTCCTAACTTCTGAGCGCTTAATTCTGCACCTTTAAAAAACAATAAACAAACAGACCATGTTTTGACGATTATTTGTACTAAACCCTTGGCCTTCAAACAGCTCTGTTGTTTAGAAAGTTGAGGATGTGGTAATCTTCTCCCTACAGCTGTAGGTTATGATAACTTGAACTATCCAGCTTTCAAGTGGAGGTCACAAGACATACAATTTCCTCCTGTAGAGCAAGGGACTTAGCAAAATGCCTTGTGCCCCCTTTAGTTTTCCTCTCCCCTGGACTGGAAACCCAGACATCCATCACACTACATCACACTAGCTCCAGAGCATGCCTCAGCTTCTGCCAGCCCCAGGAAGAGGGACTTAGAATTTCAAGGGAGATAGCAAGACAGCTCCACCTCTCCAGCCAAGATGCAGAGCATGATGGAACCTATCCTCTTGCACCAGCATTTATTTTTCCCTATGCACAATTCTCTTCTGACAGCACTGTAAGAGCATGCTGCTCTACAGACCATCCAAAATGACCTGGTTTACTCCATGTTGGAGTAAAAGAGGAGCACTCAGCATGGCCAGTGAACATGCTGGTGCCAAAGAGGTGATCACTTCCTACAGTGCACACATTCAACTGGAAAAGTACCTTTTTGCATCATTGCCAATCAGGAATGGCAAACATCAGGGATATTTATGAGAAAACTATTGATTACACACTGATTTAAAAACTCCTGCAGGTCTTCTGTATATCAGAAAATGCAGTGGGACACTAGAAACAACAACAATAACAAGCTGATAAAGTCAAGCATGCACAACAGGATGACGGAATTTCAATTACGTGGGAGAGGGGTAACACAGCTCTGAGCTTTCTGTATTCCAGCCTTGGGTGTGCTCCTGGTAAACACTGCAAGACATCTGATGTGTCAATCCTTCACCATAATTAAGCAAAATTAATGTGATAATCAGGCAGTCCTCCAACCTTCAGAAAATACAGTTTTTCACCCTTTAAGGAAAGCAGAGCTGCAGAGGAAGATACCAGACCAGGGAGCCCAGACTTTCAGGATTGCCTGGAGATGGCAAGAAGTAGAGATGAAAATATGGCAAAGGGTGGTGCCTCAAAATGGAAAACAACAGGGTTGGAGCACTGGGCAAGACTACAGTCAGCAGTCTGGGCTATCATGAGAACAATGTAATGAGTACCTGTGGTCTAAGGGCAGTTCCTGCAGTGAGGATCAGAAAGGTGCCACTTCCATACAACGCAAGGAAAATGCAGCAGAGCTGGACATGCATGTCTTGAAGTAACAGAGTAAACAAGTGAAGCAGAAGATTAAGGACAACCTAGTATGTCAGTGATGCACATTTTGCACAAAGATACTGGGATAATTTTCTTAAAGCTGTTTAAATCAGCAGCATAGAACCTTGAAAAGGCTTAACTTTTACAAAACAGCAGCCATTGTGTTCTTCCTTTGCTCTTGAAACAAGTTCTAGAAATTCTAAAGCAAAAGCAATCATTCTACAATTGCGGTCCAGGAATGGGTATGTTGCATGGGTCAAAGTATGTGTTTGATTTTCTTTTGCATGTCAGATCTGGCATTATTTGACCCCTTGCAAAGGTGATTCAGCACACATTGCCAGGAGAAAAAAAGCCTTTTTTTTTTAGAATTCTTCTTTTGGCATTATTTGGAGGGGGATAGGTTTACTCAGTTTTTGCTGGCTTGAGCCTGCTAAGCACACATATGAGCGTAAGAACTGGCACGAGACAATCCGTGGCAGCGTGCGTCTGGGACCATCTCTTTTGGCAGAAGCAAGATGTTAAATGAGCTCAGTTGCCTCATGACACCTCACTGAACACAAAACAGCAAGTGACAGGCTTTCCAAAAAGCTATTTGTTTCACCAGGAATTCAAAACCAAGCTTCTTCCAGCAGCTGTTGGGAAAGACCAGATTTGCATAGCAACACAAGCAGTATTTGTACAGGGCCTTTTTGTGAAGGATGAGATTAAACCTCTGGTACACAGGAGGTGTGAAAGCTTTCTCCTCTCAGAAGCATCAGAGAAAAGACTGTTTATTAACCTTAAGAAGCTATTTTCTTCCTAACAACGGTCTTAGACTTATTTTCTCATATAACAGGAATTATGGGGTATTTGGCCTTTGTGTTTATTTAAGGAATTATTTTGTAGTATCCCCCACTTTCTTCCCCAAGGAAGCACTTTTAAGACTAAGTCATGTGGCTGTGACTTTTTTTTTCTTTTTGGTATTTAAATATATTAACGGCAAACTCATAAAAATCAGGCCTGTAGCACAGCCAAGCCTGAAGAAAAGTCTGCTCAATAGAGATCACTGTTTCCACGGCAGTTTCCAGAGGAGGAATGTATGTTTCCACATACAACAAGCACCCTTTTATATCAGTGAGTCTGAGAAGAGGTCTTGTCCAACCCAGCTAAATTCAGCTTCTAAAAAACATTTTCTTTAGCTGGAAGGCAGAAGGCTGGGGTTTCGCCAAGGAAGGTGGCCAGGCTGTGTAGGGCCACGTGGACAAGTGTGGTGCATCCTCCCCACTCCCCCAGTGGGACAGATCTGCAGGGAGATGTGTGGTCTCGAACCCTTCCACAACAGGAGGGTCCTGGGGGCTTGGACCTGCTTTTGCTCCAAGTAATGCATCCAGGGCAGGAGGATGGGCAATGGACAAGAGAGGAGAGGACCCAGACAAGAGGCATCATGCATTAAAGACAACAGCACATTAAGGCATAGTCATCACAAATATCCTAGATAAAACCAGACTGAAGACAGCAAAGGAGAGAAAATGTTTTACATGTGACAGCTTTATTAGCATCTGAATATTGTTGATGAAACACCTCTTCTAAAGCCATCTAACTTTTTATTTCCCCCCCCCTCATCTGAAAATGACCAGCACCTTCAACCTGGAAGGTAAAAATCAACACAGGAGCTTATTAACAAAAGCTGCCATCTCCCACCTGGGTAAACCGAAGTGTTTGCCACAGTCGCCCTCAATTGCTGTTCCTTCTTTGTGAATTGCCTTGACTGATGCAAGTGTTTTAGTACTCAGTCAAGACATGTATATCCTCAGCAGCATCAGCAGGGCTACAGTAACGTGGCTGTGGCCAAAAGGGAAAGGATAAACCAGAAGGCAGTAGTAATTAAGCAGCTTACATGCTGCGTTCTGTTTCTGAGGCCAGCCATGGCACGGGCCAGCTGCTTTAGGTTAGATAAATTAAAGTTCAGCCTAACTGCCCACAGTGACAAGTTGTTTTCTTGATCAAGTTTAAACACCAACATTTCTCCTGGCCCTGCCCCTGTCACTCATTTGCTTGAAATATTTCATACTTTGACCCCTAGAAAGCATGTCTTCTTCCTTTTAAAGGAAACTTTAGAAAATAGCACATTTATTTGGATTTTTAGTGGTGTTTTCTCCCTTCCCATCTAACACAGGCAAGAACAGAAAGACTTTCAAACATAGCTAACATAGCTGCTTCCCCCAAAAGCATATGTGATGACATACTTGACATATATCAAATCCAAAACCAACATGATTTGGTGCACAAAAGCCCTGAGTTTATACTACTGTCACCCTGTCCTCATTCACCTTCAGTTAATAAGCAGTTAAAACCTGCTCACTTGAAGAAAAAACTAGAAGGGGCAGAACCACTCTCATTTATCCATTCTGGTCAAACAACTTGGAAGAGAAGGAGGAGGAGGAGGATGCATTTGTCTATGACAGGATGAGGCCAGTCTGGCTAGGCACAATGTCACCCAATTTTTGGGTACAATTCAAAAATGTTGCATGTTAACCACTGTTAAATATTCACAAACCCTCCCGTGAGGGTCCCTTGAAATCATGCCCATTTTGCTAACTGTTAGCCCCTAATGGTAGTTTCTCATTAATAAAGGAACAGGAGGAGATCCAGAATCAAGACGAGGAGATCCAGAAACAAGGCAAGAAGCAGCACAGGAAAAATACAGAGAATTAGTAACATAAGTCAATATATCTGGCTTACTTTTTGCCACCATTTATTTTAGAGTTCAGTACGTAGTTCAGAATACCTGTCATATTTGAAAATTGTTTTGGCTGATAATAACAATAGATTCACTTGGGTTTATTAGACACAGCATACTTTATTTAATACCTGGATTTGTACCAATGCCTGCTGACAGTGCTCTCACACTGTGTCTCTTCAAGCAAGAAATTAGGGCATCATGATTCATGTAATAAACTGATACACATTTTGTGGCACTTTGGAAGAGTATTTAAAAGTCCTAAATTAGGTCCTTTTTGTTTGGGGTTTTTTGAGGGATTTTTTCTCTTTTTGGAAATGTGGATTTTTTCCACTTTGCAATTAGGATTTCCAAAGTGGATGACCAAACTTTATAAAATCCAGGAAGAAACTCATGTTCTGCTTATTAATACTATTATTATTATTATTATTATTATTATTTCCTTTTCTTACTGAAGTTGAGGAGCCTACACAGTTTGTTTCTGAACAAAGTGCTGCCGTTTTCTGGCAAGAAGGGAGTCTTCTTTAATTAAGTGACATTCCAGAAAGTTGGCAATTAGAAAGGATCAAGGTACAAAAGAACAGCCTGAGGAAATGCTTTTTCAAACAGGGCAGGGCTTGTTGATCACTTTGACAAGGCAAGAGGAATAGCAACAACAACTGCATTTATAGCGACAACAACTGCATTTATTTTCTTCTAAGCTTGGGGTCTTAAAAGGTAGAAAATGCCGTGTATTTACAAGAAGACAACAGGAACAAGACAGATCCATAGGCATAACATTAGATATTGCACCTGGACTTCTGGAATTACCGACTACGGAGGGCAGAGTTCGGGTACCACCTCAGGTATCTAAATTAAAATCTTACCTACCTCTAGCTCTAGAAGGACCACGAAGCACATTTCTGGAAGGATCTCCAGGCAGAAATGGCCATGTTTCAGCATGTGCAACTGCAGAACTCATGGCTGAACAACTCCACTGCAGAGAAGTGCAGAGACTCCCTCCACCAATGCGTCTCCAGCACATGAGTCCTGCTGTCACATGAGTCAGAAAGAAGGGCAGGGGTGTAAGACAGGGAACCACTGTCATTTTCTGGGGCCAAACCAGGAGGACCCTATGGCTCGGTACTTGCGAAGGGCAGTGTAGCACAAGTGAGTGAGCCCTCATGGGGTCATTGAAGGAGCAGCTTCTGCAAAACTTTCCTGAGTGGCTTAAGAGAGATTTTTTTTTTTTTTTTTCACACAATAGTAATAAATAGCACTTACCCATTTCTGAAGGCTTCTGTTCTTCCAAACCAAATAAAAATTCATATTTGGCCTTGGCAACATTCTGGGCATGAGCCGATATGTCATTATCCCGCACAAGTGCTTCTGCCTAGAGTCAAAATAAACAAAACTTATCTACCTTTTAGTGAAAAAACAGCAGAAGGAACATGGAATACCTTCAGGCAGCATTTTTGAATGGTAGTTCTGTCATCACCATGATCATCCAGAGCAGACATGGGCCAACTCAGAGTACTTTGAAGAGCTCACCTCTCTATCATTGAACCCAAGAATTTCAGTATTAAGAATGAAGATCTCACAGAGATGTTAGAGCACCCAACCACTCTTTACCTACTCTTTAGCCAGCTTACCCACTGAAAAGCCAGCAGCACAGGCCAACTATCTCAATAATAGCAGTTAGAGTTAAAAATACCAAGGGAACAGTATCAGAAATAGCAAATTTGAGTATGTATGTCATAAAACTGGGACCCATGGGAAAACCATAAATGGGGCAGGCTGTTTCTTTGAAAAGGGAGTTGGGCAGAGAAAGTGAGGAGTAAGGACTACAACAAGGATGATTTAAAAAGGGAGGAAGGATAAGGAATGCAAGCATGTAGCATGGAGTACTGTATAAGGGTGCCTGTTGGGCAGCCCATGCATGACCACCACTGTCTAGGTCAGTACAAGAGCACACAACTTGGTTTTGCAATCATACCACACAAGTCAAACCTGCTTATCGGGCCAGGAGGCAGGGAGGGGACACAGGGTGGTAAGCCCAGTGAGCAGGGAACACCTGGAGGGGTGGATAGACAGATGGATTGAGCAACCTGTTCTACCCAGGCCTACTGCCTTCTTGTAAGAAACACTTTGACAGAGTAAAGGTCCAGTTTCTCAGAATAGAGAAAGGCTACAGGACTAAGATCAAAATACTTGTCTGAACAGGTAGGGACAAAACAAATCTCTAAGATAAAGCACACACCAGCAATAAACTGTAGTACAAAAACTATCTAGAGTCAGCGTTAAGTTTCTTCCAAGCTGGGCAAGACAGAGCCCGTACTTCTTCTGTTTGAAGTGACAGATAAAATAAATCACTAACTCTATAAATTCTGCAGTGAACTTTATATTCATATGAAGGAGTCAATTGTTGTGGCATACCAAGTCATGGCATGGTTTTCACTGGTGAAAACATCAGCTTACAAAAACACTCTTTAAAAAACAACGTTAAATGCAACATTCTGTCCCCCAGGAAAACAATAACTTTTATGCATTTCTATCAAATACCTCAGGATAAGCGTCAGATACAAACAGAATTTCAAAGCACAAGGGACACATAATTCACAGGAACACGCAGTCACGGCTCTTTAACCAGAAATGGATGGAATCACAAATCCATATATTTGGCCATCTCCTAGGCCATCTGTCCAACAGTTACATTTTCTTCCAAGAGCACACGGATGAATAGCTATCCTGCCCCATGCCCTAGAACAGTTTTGCTCCAGGTTCTCTTTGCCTTTTACACCAATTTCTTCTCCTACCTTTCTGCACTGTGCCAGTTCTGCAAGATTTAGTTCTACATCACTCTGCCCGAAGTTGATGGCAGATCTTACACAGGAGTGTTCGATTAATTTATTTACCATTCACTAGTCCAACTGCTCAGCACTAGGACTTCCAGTATGTTGATGCATGTGCTATCAGCCTACGCAATCCTTTGGTAAAGATGTGATGGAACAGATAAAGGGCTTTCTAGCACAAAGATGACTATCACAAGCATGACAAAATGAGCTTGGAAGAAATCTCCATGCCTGTCCTGCCTTTACAGGGCTGCATTCATTCACTGGCCGGGAGGCAGGAAGGGCTAGAAAAGGAATAGCTGGAGCCAGAGTACACAGGAGAAGGCTCTTTGTCTGCAACAGCTTAGACATGAGTAGCTTACAGAGCCAGACAAAAATTCAGCCTACTCAGATGGATGTGAAGGGATGGGATGGCTAACAACTAGCTGGTGCCAAATCCTAGTGACAGATAAATGAAATGGAAAATAAAATGAACAGAACAGTCCAGTTCCTGAGCAGTAAGGAATTTCTGATCTATACCCCTCTGGGACACAGCTTCTCCATCCCCCAGCCTTGCTCTTTGAGATTTCACAGACATCTGCTGCACTGAGCATCCCTGCCAGAAAACACATGTTCCAAGGATCTCTATTTGCCTGAACCTTATTGTAAAGCAAAGAATAAAGCTCCAGCTCACAGCACCCTCTGCATCACCCAGTAACAGGCACAAGTAAATTGTCAAATTAATGGGGTTCCAGTGTATAGGGCATCATTTATCAGAGTTAGGTGCCTGAACAGAGGCTGTAAGATCTTCGTCTCTGCATCTGAAAGGGGTAACTTTATTTTCAGAAGTGCCCAACACTGCTGATGAGAATTACAGATACTGGCTTGTGTATGGGAACAGCTGTATTTAACATCTATTTAGGTTGTCAGAGCACTAAAAGGATGTATAAATAAAGTCCAGATCCAGGCTTAAGGGTAAGTTTACCATATTTCATCCAAACAAGAAATATTCAAAAAGAGTGCAAGAGCAGGAAAGAATGAGGATGCTCTGAAGTCAGAGGTAGTTTTAAGACCATTGCTTTACCAATGTCCAAATCAAGAGACAACATATGCTCTCCTTTCCTTCTTTCGAGCTACACTCACCCAAGCCATGCAGAGTCAAAATGCCTTGAAACCAGGAGTCCAGAAGTGGGCTGGACAAACATCATGGTGCTTTCAAGCTGCATTAGCAAAGATTAAATACGAGCAAGATTGAAAGGGATATAAAACTCCTGCTTAAGCCTTCTCTCTCAGCCCAAGGGCAAAGAAATCTGCATCCAGGTCAGCCCATTTCATAATTGCTTCCCTCAGAGGGCTTTAACCACCACTTTTGATGCATCTCATCTTTGTCACTGCTAGAGAGGGTGATGCTTAGAGCACCAATCCCCTTATATCAGCCCAGCTGTACATACATTTCTCGTAAGCCATATACATATTATTTTTCAGTCCAGTGATGCTCTGGGCAGAGAGACAGCAAGTTCCTACCCATTTGTGCATCACTCTTGCAGTGCTTTCTGCCTGTTTGAATATGTTTGATCAAGCCCTCTTCTCTAGGTCATAGCTCTTGGTCAGGAGTTACAGAAGCTGCATTTGCCTCTCAGTGCATTTTAGATAACATTTATGAGGCTGCATTAGTTTGCACTTGGCAGTCCTCACCCCTCAGATCTCCTGCCAACACACTGGACCAGTTTCTATTGACCTCATACAAGGCATTGGCATGGGTCAGCAGAAGTCCCACCTTGCTGGCCTTCTGTTTCATGCTTAGGGAGTGGAGAGATTCTTTAGCATAAGTCTGTGGTGCTCATGGTGGTTGCAGGCTACCACAGGAATGAAGCTGCCGAATCCGTGTCTCAGCACCAAACTGAACTGCACCAGGATGGTAAGACCACAGGGCTCCTGCTACTCCAGCAGGAGCTGCCAAGGACAGATAAGTCAACCCAGCACAAAGCACACATACTCTGCTTTGCTGTCTGGATATGCGAATGGAGCAGCGGGTCAGTATCTGCAAGGAGAAACTGTTCCCACAATTCACCCTCAAGAGATGTCTTTAGCTCCTGGTGAGAGCCGGGTGCTGCCTTTCCTGAAGCACAGTTTCTCTCTATGGATGAATTTCATTTCAACCCATAAGATCCTCTCAAACGACCCTCCAAAAATCCCAGTGGTTTTAGATAGGTAGAGTGAGTCATAAAAAGCAAGGAAAATGCTTCTCCTTTCTCCACAGAAGAAAACACCAAAGCATCCTCTTTTGACTTTCACTGAGGTTGTCGTTGGGACCTTTTTTTGGAACAAACTGGTTTTGTCTTGGGGCCTTTTTTTTCTTTTCATACTGTCTTGGGGTGAACGTTTCCTCCTAACCTGTCCCAACCCAAGACACATACCTACATGTCAGAGAGATTTAACTGAAAAATATCAAACTCTTGCTATCTCACCACCGTTTTCAGCTGAGCTGACAGGAGAGCTGGGCTTTTTCTCAGTGGAAGGGAATAACGTTGTCTACAGCTGCTGTGACAAGGCATAGATCAGTCCAAGCACAAAGAACCAGCATGAACCCATGCCTCCTGAAGCATTCATACTTAAGGTCATACATTTTCTTTGAAAATGTCTAATATGGAGGAAGAATTTAAAGGAGCAGATAATTAAATGGCAAATTCCTGTCTGGAATTTTTCAGACTCCCTGACAGGACAGATGCTGTTAAGACAGACTCAATCCTTGCAGGAGACCTGGGAAAAGAGTGCTTGAGAAAAAGCAGAACAGGAAGGGTGCTCAAGCATGAGTCTTCAGGGAGCAAGAGTCAGCCAAAATTCTCGACAGCAAGAGACCACTCATGCTGAGGGGAAACATCAGAAGGAAGGGACCTAACGACCATTCATGAAGAATAGTTAACTTGGACGGAGAGGCCATGTCCTCAGGCCATGTCTCCACAGCTAAGCCATACCATGAGGAAGCCTCAGTTTTAGATGCTTTCACACGTGCACAGCGCTGTTTCCCAGAGCTCACCACCTTCCCCCTCAGGCATACCACCACTGGATGTCAGCCCCCTGGCAGCAGGCAACAATCCCCGCACTGGCAGCACCTTTGGGAGGTTTCGTTGAGGCTACTGGGGAAATGCTGCAGTATTGCAAGAAAGCAGAAAAAAGCCTTGAAGAATGCCTGTAAATCACAGTCTACTATGGAGAACTTCACAGCCAATCCCAGGATGTGTTCTTTCCATTCTCAGTGCTTCACCAACCAGCAGCAAAAAATTCAATTGCCTGTCAGCAGCCTATCAAATACCCTGATACAGCAAGTTTATGCTCTCAGCAGGCACAACGGACAGAAGGTTCCCACAGATTTTAAAACCTTCTCCAGCAAGTTGCAATGTCACGGATAAGTCTTTACAGAATGCTGCACTGAGAGCTCTGCCTCTGCTGTCACATCATCCCTGCAGGGCCAAGAGCTTAGCAAGCTTCATTGCTTTTGACAGGTCATACCAATTGTTCTGAAAAGACTATGCCTGTTGAGCTTTTTTTAGTTCACTTTCCTAAGTAATAGGATTAAATGCAGAAAGCTGGCATTAAAATAAACTTGCTAACTGGTGAAACCTAGTGCACCGACATCACAAGAAGCGTGTGAGTGCTCACAGTACAACCACTAGCAAGGGTTGTAGTGTTTAATTCTATGTGACCTCATATACCATACTTGCGTTTTCCTCATGCCTCCACACAGTAATGCCCATTTGCAATTCTTGAATTAAAGCATTAGTAAAATAGATTAAAATTCAAAAGAACAGGAGCTTTGCATGGCTTAATCTTGGCTGGAGCTGCTAAAACATAATGCTAGCCAAGGTTTTAAAAGAGAAGAAATCTCAGCCTGGGCTTTCAACCCATTCCTAACTACCAGGAGTTGCAGGGAGATGTACAGAAAGCTGGAAGATGGAGAGGAAAGAACGGGCTTGTGTGAGAGCACTGCCTATAGCTGTTTTCCAGAGAAGTCAGGATTTTAGCGAGGACCGTGTAAGACTTTTCAGCTATGAGGCAACTGAGCAATGTGGCAGAGATGTTTGCAGTTATAAGGTGTCTGAAAAAAAGCAAAGAGCAATCAGTAATTCAACACCTTTTTTTTTTTTTAATGCAACAGCCAGAAGACAAAAGAACGTATTGGGAGTCAGCACCACACCAAAGAGGACATGGTTCCTTATGCACTTTGTAGTCAAAACCACCAACCTCCTTCCAAAGCAATGTCACAGAAATACTGATATAAATATCTGATACACCAGACAAAGGAGGGCGAACAAGCTCAAGGGATACAAATCCCTAACAATATAAAAATCACATCCTCCTCAGAAGTCTCTAAGCTGAACTCTTCCTGGGCATCTGCTGACCTCCATGACCACATACATACTCCTGGACTAAAGCAGCCTTGAATCCAAACCAGTGCAGTGAGTCACTATTACCTGCTCACCAGGCTTTGGCATGGCTGTGGACTGGACAGACCTCGGGCTTGGTATCATCCAGCCAGCTCTTCTTGAGTGCTCACCACAACACGCAGCAGAGATCACTGAAAGGCACCAGGGCACTGCAGGCTTCCTATGCCGTTATTCGCAGCACTATAGGATTTGTTCACTATGAGGAGCCTCACAGGAAGCAGTCAGGCTGGAGAGAACAAAACTGGAAGTGCGCAGATACTATCAAAGCTGCTCTCCCTGCGCAAAGGCAGACTTCACAGAAGTTCAGTGTCTAGAGAGAGGCTCAGTTCAGAACTGAAGCGAAAGACTTGCTGCTTAGAAAAAAAACCTGGGAACAGTGACAAAAACCCTCAAATTAATGCCTTAGCAGCAGTATCAAGCAGGTAAAATTTGTTTCCAGTCTGGTCACCTAGTTTTAGACCTGCACTTGAGTTTTTCTCCCCTTAAAGAAATGTTTGCTTTGTTGTTTGGTTGGAGTTGTTAGGAAGCAGTCAGCTGTTATCCAGAATTAAATGTTTGTTATTATGCAAAGGCTGACGCCGTCTGAGCTGTAACTGCATGGCTGTGGACAGCATATTAATTCAAAGTCTGTATGATCACACTTTACCATTAAAGGTCACTCAGCATTTTGTATTTGCCAAGTCAGTGATTTTTGATGCATGCTGTACGGACCTTTGGATATCTATGCATTGTTTCTAAGGTATGTACAAGAATCAAAACAAGTCCTCTGAGAAAAAGGCTTTAGCTCACTGCCTGAACCACCATGTTCTTAGACATAACACACCGAGATAAAGAAAAACACCCAAAACTTTTAAAAGCCACAGTGCAAGTATTTTTCCTGAGTTATGTCAAAAAGCATGGGGGTAGGGGTTTGATTTAAGAAAAACTGTGCAGACAGCGTATTTTATCCAGAAAATTCAGCAATGCATGTAGTATACATCTACTGTTTTTGTTCAGTCTGTTCCAGTATATTTAGGAAACTGACAGACTGCTTCTCTTTAGCAGGTTGTGTGCTTCCATTGTCTTTAGGCATCTCAGAAGGCAGAACAATGTTTAGACAGGCTACAGGTCTGCTCCACATGGATTTCTACACCATGGAAGCTAAAATTTGAATATACCTAAATGCCTTATGAGACTACCAGAAGTTAGTTCTGTATCTTTAAGCAACTAAATTCTTTCTAAAACCCTAGCCAACATCAGCTGTCCCTTGAAATTTTACAGACAGCATCCTTTGCCGTGTGCTGTACATGCTTTATGTCTAGCTAAATATACACTGCTTTTATGGATGGAAGGACAGGGTATTGGGGAGCTCACCTTCGTTTTTCAAATCAATATTATAAACATAGTTTAAGATAGTGTCCCCAAGTGATTAAAATATTCCATTTCAGTGAATGGTAAAAAACAAACAAAAATCAAACCAACAAACAAAAACAACCCACACCCAACCATCAGACCACTCCACACTTGAAGAATTTACATTTGCAAAAGTGAAAAAACCTGCATTTTCTCTGTGGCAAGCGCAAACTGTAGAATTACAACACAGCAACAGAGTATGCAAAAAGGGGTATGTATCTCCCGCAAACTTACACACAGCTTATTGATTCTTCATGATTATTTCATATCACATATTTTAAAAAGTTAATTTTATGGCTTTCACCTTAGCAGTTTTTTCTGAGCCTTACCTAGATTTAACAGAAGTTTTTTGGAACAGAAATTTGACTGAAGTTTAGCTGAAGCCATCTTACCTCTGGCACAATTAAGGCAGAAGCAAGAAAACACATCAACAAATTTCTCCTGATGGGCAGGCACTGAGGGACCCAAAATATTGTTGTAAGACTGCTTGCTAAGAAAGTGCACCTTAAGGACTGCAGCCTTGTCGGGCAGCTAAGGCCCCACAAGTGGTCAGGAGCCAACAGGCAGTTTCAGCTGTGGCAGGACGGCAGAAGATATCCAAGATGTTACATCCCCCACAAGCACCACAACACAGGCCAGCTGGCACTCGTGTCCCACTGGTGAGCAATACCTCTTCTTTCTTCCTCATTAAGTCACAGCAAGTCCACAGACAAGACAGCTGACAACAACCAGAACTTGCTGGTACTAGAATTTGTTTCCTCTTGAGAACAGGGCTTCCCTGGCAAGCTTTCTTCTGGTAGCACTGACATGCAGACATATCCCAGGCCTAAGTGCATCTTGCCATCACACTTGGCATTCATTCAGCCTGGGAGTTGCAGTTACTACACAAATGACACTTCCTATTTGAAAACTGTTGTAAAAAAATAATGAGTACACTTCAAGCCACCTCTTCCACTGGGCCATTTCATGCCAAGAAGTGAAAACAAGCACCATTCATTGCTTCTGCAAAAAGGGAGGCTTGTATTATGTAATCTGTGCCATTTAGGTTGTTTTCTTAAAACTACTCCCAAACTACCGCATCACAGTTTCAAGAGAAGGGCCTCTTTTCAGTTATAGAATCATAAAATGCTCAGAGTTGGAAGGGACCCATCATGATCATCAAGTCCAGCTCCTGGTCCTGTGCAAGACAGTCCTTTCACCAGCCAGCAAAAAGTTGGTGTGGCTATGACATGATGTTCTTGGCAAGCGTGGCAGTGACCAGTGTGTTTCTGCCCTCATAGGCCATCCTCAGAAGCCAGCTCCAGCCTGGTTTCCTTTGGCTTAGCCCAGCAGTTGCAACACTGAAAATCTTTTCATGCAGCTAGCAAAGGAAGCCACAGCAAAACCCATGTACTTCCCACAGCCATCACTGGTGGCTGAGGTACTCAGTGGAGGTGGAAGTGCAGTGCTCACACTCTGAGGGACAGCTAGATCCCTGGCGACAGCTTGATCCAGTGCCCAAACAGGTTTTTTTACTTACAGCATCCAGGAAGTACAGTCAATTCAAGAGCCATTCAAGCTTCAAGGGCTAGATAATACCCAAGCTGCTCTGACTTCTGATTCAACCCTGTAGCAACCAAGCTTGAACCCAGAGGGCTAGCTCGCACCCCACCCTGCTTTTAAGGCACCATCTACAACCTGCCTTGCTCATCTCTTTAATGCAGAGAATAAATGTTTGGATGCATTAGCATCACAGGAGTCTGTGGTCTGAAACAGAAGCTGGCAAAACAGCAAGAAACATCTCAGAGAAAGGAGGAGCTACACTCAGAGAAAGTATCTGGAAACATACTGCAGAAGTATACTTCAAACAGTGCCATTCCTCAGAGGAATGGAACACTTACATACAGAATGAAAGTGTCAGGCAGACACTTTGAGCTGATCTCAAACAGCTTTTTCATCTAACAGAAGAAAATTATTTCTAACACACATACCACCTCACCCCCCAATTTCACATCACTACAAACAGGAAAATAAGGTCTGGAAATAGTCTCTGTGATCATGGGGTTTGGAGGGCATCAATCCGTTTAGAAAGATATTCAGAAGTTTAGGACAAATTGCACAAGACCTAAATTTGTTTATCTGCAGACCCACTTTGCTGTGCAGTGACTGTCCAGAGAAGCTCTCTAGCACACATCCCCTTTCCCAGCCAAACTTCCAGAGAAAGGAGCCACACAATTTTACAACCCATCTGGATGCAATGAACCACCCAGGTCACAGAGCAGGTCTGGATGGGACAGGCAGATCAAGAAATCCGTGCTCCACCATAAGCCAGCTCTCCATCAGGGACCATTTGCAAGGAAATGTCCCCTCAAGGACACTGGGTGGCATATGTCCCTGCTGAGTCCAGGAACATTCTCCCACCTTTGTTAGGAGAGCTCATCAAGACTCACACCAAACAGCTCTAACAGCTGTGGCACCCTGGGGATCCTCAGCACTCACAAGGCAGAGCTGATCTGGAGCAGGATATTTGACAGCACCAATCTTTGAGTTCTGGCAGCAGTTCACAGGTTTGTCCAGCCTCAGCTGAAGAACAGCAGCTTGGCAGATGGCTCTGCAGTACCCTGGGGACCCACCCACATAAATCTCACTCTGCAGATACCACCCCCTCCCTCTCTTTCTTGGGCTCCCTTCGCTAGACCACTACATTGTGCTATCTCTAAATTACCTTTAAATCAGCACCCAGCAGTACCCCAGCCTTTTGCTCTCTCTCAAGACCCTTGCAAGCAAATAGAGGTTCTCCAAAGAGACACACATGCCTGAGAAAAATCACTCCAGCCCTCAGTTCTGCCAGCCTGTCTCTCCATGAAGCAAGGATCGTTTCAAGCAATCAGCTACTGTGCATGCACAAAGACAGTTTATCAGCGATGGCCCAAACAGCCTTACTTAGCAGTGGTGGCCTTGCGTGGTGTACAACTTGTGCTGCCCAAACGCTGAATCTTCCACCACTTGTCCCAGAACACATGCATGGAGACAAGTGCCTGCAGAGATGCTCCATGGCACTCCCGCAGAGAGCCTGACTCTTCAGCCCACAGGAATCAAACCCCAAACTCTCTCTTATATCAAAGTTGCAAAATCAGTTGCCAGAATTCCCTGGTGTGATGGGCAAGAATAGAAAGAACTGTGTTGGTGTGGAGGCAGGGAGAGGAAATACTCTGAACATCATCCATGTTTTTCAGTTATGCACCTTGACAGCAGTAAAGAAGGATTTGCTGAAAAAAAAAAAGCCACTAGCACAGTCACTAAGATCCTCACTGCTCTTTTCCTTCTCACTTTGATGGCACAGAGATCAAACTGAGAATTGGAAATTGGAAATAGTAAATCAAACAATCCACTTAAGCACAAATAGCACAAGAGAACCACTTTCACATAGGTCAGTTGTGAAAGTATTTTCTGTGTGTATTAAGAAGTCCTAGTTTTTTTCATTTCAAAACTTGTTTCAAGTTTTGAAAACAGCAGCATTTAAGCTTCTTGAATTTTTTTTTTAACATTTCCACTACCACAAAGGATGTTCTTACACTCCCCAATGAACCAAGGCTCTAACTGAATGGAACGATTTGTACAGCGTCTCCTACACCTCACCTCTCTCCCATCCAAAGCATGCCCCAAAACCAACTCTGTGTAAATTAACAGAGCTAGGACAGATTCACTGAGGCATTAAACTGGTAACATCTGCTGAAACACATCAACTAAGGACACGACTGATGAAAAAGCATCTGGAGTAGAAAGAGGCTTCTTTCTACCAGCTAAACCAGAAAGGCTCAGATGACACTCGGCAGTCTCTTACAATTGCTTCAAACACTGGGTGTGCAACCTCCAGTTCCATTACAAATACTGCATTTGACTTTCTGTGTTAATGGCCCTATGCACAGACAGAATTAAAGTGTGATTGAAGCTACAAAATTCATAGTACTTGCAGTTGCCTAGTACACACCCAAATCACTTCAATAACATATACATGTGGCTTTGCCTGACAATATACTAACTGGACTCCGTGGGAGCCAGGTAATTGATGTTTATAGCACGGAAATAATCACCTATATGGGAGTTAGCAACTTCAGTGGGTTTGTGTGAAGTTCAAACTCATTACAACGGTATGTTTATGTTCCCATTGAGAAGTGTAGCTCCAGTTCCTGGGAGCAAGGATGAAGACAGCACTTCAATTGTACAGGAGCATGTTTGCGTAGTTTGATATTATACAGTCTTAAACTTTCGGTGAAATCATCTCAACCCCACTCTTGCCCTGAAAGTGCAATGCTACTACTAAGCCAAACGCTGACTTTTCTGACAAAGTCTGTTTAATTCAAGAATTTGACTAGATTAAGAGAGCTTGTCAGTGCAGCAACAGTGCTGATGTGTTATACAGATAAGTTACTTGGAGACACAAGCAAAATGAACTGCACGATACGCAGGCTCGGGGTCCCAGCCCTGAGTGCAGCTTCCCCACTGCAGCTGGTGTCTCTCGGGATCTAGCAGTTACGAGAACAGAAGTGGGCTCCGAGGTTTTTCCCTTAGAGCACTGTGAAAAGGATTTAAAAAAAAAAAAAAAAAAGGAAAAAGAAATTAAGAGGCGAAAAGGAAAACAATAAAAGTAAAGAGGAAAAGGGATAAAGGAAGAAGGAACAGAGAAAGGGTAACAAAAAGAAAACAGAAAGAATAAAAGAGAAAGAGGTGGCGGGGAAAGGAAAAAGAAAAAAACGCAAAAGTGAATGGGGCAAAGTGCCTCCGGCTGAGCGCAACCCCCGCACCCGCACGGGCACACGCCGCCCCTTACCGCACCGCCGGCTCCCTCCATCTCCCATCGCCGGCCGCGGTGGATCGCAGCCGCCCTCCCGCCGGGCCGCGCCGAGCCCAGCCGCGCC
>WAAE01025915.1:0-10197 GCA_013400495.1 Nicator chloris | reverse complement strand
CATGGTCTCTGTACCAATACTGAGTTAGAAACCCAGCTTTGTTCACAATCCACCAACATAACATGGGGAAAGTGATTCTTCTCAGGATACTGTTAAGAAGAAAAAGAAAAAAAAAATAATACACCAAAAAACACTACACTGGTGATTAAATACCAGTCAGATGACCAATGCAAACATAGAAACCTAGTTGCATATGAGAGTTGAAGTGAAAGCAACATTTGTTTTAAAATCAGTTCTGGAAAGCTGGACTGAAAAGTTTAGAAATCAAATCAGAAGTGGTTATTAGTAAAATAATCCCAAGAAATTGATCAAGTGGGGGTAGGAGTGTTGAGGAAAAGCGGGTGGGGATAATTATAATAAAAAAATAGTTAATGAGATATGTGCTCAAACTAGAATAGAAAGCACAAAACTGATTAAAGAGCAAAGGGAAGCAGAGGCATTTTAGTGGAAGAAACTTGCATGTGATGAATCAACAAAACGGAGAACCTCAGTGGAAATGTTAGTCATAAGAGAAAATTACTTAATAAATGTACTTTGATAGATCCATAAATCTCTGCACTCCATAAGAGTCAACAGTTTACCTTATTTATTTAAGGAAAACAAATGCTTGTTTTGATTTGATGGAATCAATATGGGGGTTTCAGAAAGTGACAGGCCACTCGGGCTATCAAGAGTAAGAGCTAAAAATTATCTGAAGAATATCACAAGCTCAAGAGTGCCAACCTACCAATATTTGTGTGATGAATAATGCTTTAAGAAGCAAAAGAAAGACAGAAACTTGGACTGTGCAACTCTTTCAATCAAAGGCAGAGCTCCCCCTTAGCGGGAGCCCAGACCCAGTCAGAAGTAAAATGATGGCTGGAAATGAAAATACAGAAAGGAATAAAAAAATCCCTGAAAATTGAGCAGACCTATATCAAAACACTTTGAAGATATTACATTCTAGTTTGCCTTTACACTGTCTGCAAAAACTATAGTCTTTATCAAGACGAGTAATGTTTCATATTTAAAGCTCTATCACTTTCAATAGGTAATGAATGTTAAAGAATAGAAAGGCCCACAACATCTCTTAAATACCTTTTTTTTTTTTTAAATAATCTTAGAGTATATTGTTGAAGTTTTTTTCTAGCATGTCTTTGGTTTTCAAAGGGCAATGAAAAATGTTCTTTCTGGATCTTTCAATTCTAATGCATTTACTCATCATCAGTTTTGCTACAACACACCTGCTACTTCATTTGGGTTAATTTATTTTGTCAATGAAAGGAAATCATAGTCAGCAAAAATTCAAATCCTTAAGTTTTTTAGAAGTCCCTAATTAGCTGCTTAATGAAAGAGCTGTTTGTAACTTTTTATCTGTAATTAGGCAGAAAAAAAAGTAAACCTAACAGGCTATTTTTGAAGAAAATGTTTAAACAACCCTCTCACTATTTCTCTAACATACCTAGAATCCACAAGCAGACATTTTAAGTGTCAGGTGCCAGAAATTTTATATGACAGAGTACAACACTCTTTATACCTACACACCAAGCAACAAGAGGCTCTCTCCAGAGCATTCATGATTTATGGTATTATGAGACTGCTCCAAAGCAGAGCCCTTCAACCATCAAGGCTAAACAGTGACATTGTCTTTATAATACTGCATCTGCACATTTGCTCAAATCATAATTGTCCCTAAACACAGGACACCTACAAATGGCCTGTCCTTTGGTAGACTATCAATTCTCAACACCAGTAGTCATCAATAACTAGTTTTGGCAGAACAAGCAAAGCTCCACTTACTTTCCAAATTACAGAAAGACACCCATCCTTGTACTGGCAATGAAATTTTATGCTACTGACATAAGCTATTTCTCAATAGAATTCACTGTTCATAATGGCAAAAGTGAACAAATTACTTGATGACTTATCTGAGGAAGCTAAATACCATATGTTTCAAGATTTGCCTAAATATGACTGAAAAGGGAAGGGAAAAAAGCTGAAATTTGGACAGAGGAATCTCCTTAATAGCAGAGTTTGTATGAGCAAAATGAGGTATTTTCATAAGGCCTGAAGAGATTTTATGCACAAATGGTTGCAAAGGTAAGCACGGAAAAGACTTTTGGGATAAAAACCCTCAGTGTTCTTATCAAAAATGCTAATGTCCCAACCCAGTACCTACATTTAGTGTGATCCAAGATGTGCAGCCTACCATTTACAGCAAACAGAACTCAAACACTTCAATTAAAAATTAGAAACTTGCCATGCAAAAGAGCCAATTCCGTTTCATTCACCTTGACTTATCCATGATGGCAGTAATATTCAGTATTTTAATCACTGCAGAAGAATGAGCTAATTCTACCATTTTGCTGCTAACAAGTCTTCAAATAAGGGGGGGAAACAAGGCTGAATTGGAACAAACTACAAACAAAGCAGGTTGAAAGGTAAATGAGATTAAAGATTAGCCTGATTTAAGTATAATTGCAGTCCAAAACCAGTATAAATTGTACCTTCTTAATAAGGTTTAATATGCTTCCTTTGTAGTTTTCATTTCTAGTAGCATTGCAACAAAGAGCAATAAAACATGACCACGATCAATGTTTAATTTATGCAGTAAGTTGTAGAAACATTAACTAGAGTCCAAATTTAATAAGATTCTTATGAACTAAGTTTAAGCAAGTTTCAGCTTTTTGTTTCCCCCCCTAAAAATAAACACCAAAAAAAGGCAGTGGGATAACAAACACACTAATTCTGATGTCAGAATTTTCTATTCTTAGCAGTGTATTTGAGCGAAAAAATTATCCAGCTGGATATTTAAAGCTCTGAAAAGCAAAAAAATCTTCTCTAGTTTCACACAACTATATGAAATTAAGCACAGGGAAAAGAAAACAAACAAACAAACAAAAACAACAAAACCCACCCACAGTTTACTTTAACCCCATTGTAGCATTTCTGCAACATTCACTGGGGGTGTACAGGAAGTAAAGCACGTGGCCTAATTTCATTTGTAGTCCAAAGTAAGATATTCTCTAGAAACACTGAATTTGCTTGTCATAAAAAGATGCTAAAGTACCACAGCTTCATTTCAACTTTGAATCAACATGTCAAAACTCTTTAGTAGAGTTTATTTAAATCAAAACTGCGTTCTGATTTGGCACACCACTACCTTTTAAAATGTGCTGCCTGTTGATAACAAACCTGCATTTATAAGTCTGCTTTAATCCAAAATCCCAGTCTCTACTAAATGATCATGCATGTTATTTATACAGAAGCAACCTCACTGTCCCCAGCAAAGCAGAGCCATGGGAGGAGTGAAAGGCAGCACCTGCTCAGCAGAGCACAACACCACTACAGGTTAGGAGAGGAAGGGAGGAGGAATTTTATTTGCTTTGCCTTTTAAATAATTAAGGAGGGGAAGGAAGGATTATCAGACACATTTAGTTTCTGAAGAAATTTACATAGATTGTTTTATTAGCACCGCATAGTACATGGGGAAAAAAGCAACAAACCAAGTAGTTTTCCTTATTCGCAAGGGTCAAGGACATAACTAAACATACGTAACTTCCTAAAGGTAGCTAAATAATCAAAGGGTGTCATGAAGATTGTACTAGTTGTCATTTCTCTCTCCATGTATTTCAGAGGAATCACTTTAAGCACCTCTGTCACTTAGCAACTTCTGTTCAATGGGTTGGAGAACAGCTCTGAGGTACAGGATCTGTTGTCACATGCCTGCCTTATAAATGGGGATTTCACACAACAGAAATCAAATCAGCAAAGGCACTGTGTGGCACCTTGGTGTCATGTGCTTTAGCAAGCAACACATGCCACAAATCTTGCTTTCTGAACGACTGTAAGGAATATGACTTCATGAATACAATCTCAATTTCAGTTTTCAGTCAGAACTGTTATCTGCATTTCTCACATAAAAGCAGTCAGTTTCCCATTTGAAAGGGATTTCTAATGCAATGTTTTGAAGAAGGAAATAAGGATTTTTTTGGAAGTGCACAGTACTAAAAAGGTGTAATTTTTCTTCTATACCCTTCCTGATCATATCAGAGAAAGTAATTCTATTTTATTCCACATTAATCTTTATACCATCTTATGACTATGTCATATCAAGCAACACTATTTTAACAATCATCACTTGCCATTTTTTTTTAATCATCCCCTAAGAAAAAAACAACCAACCCTCCAACCAGAAAAAAAACCAAAACCCAACCAAAATAAACAAATCCAACCACCACCAAAAAATAACCAGACAAAAGCCCCAAAAGAAACAAAACCTAACAAAACAGGATGAGCCTAAGATTGTGTTTTCTCTTGGTAAAATTTTGATTTCACTCAAGAAATGAGCCTAAAAAAACCCCTGGCAAATAAGAAGCTGACAGCAGAAGGAAGACCTTTGATTTTAATGCCACGGTTCACTGATTAGCAGTGCATAATCAATGACAGAATAGATGCCACGGTGGAATACTCTCTGTCATGCTATGCCACCTCTAATGAGAGCACTGCTTCTTTCAGTAACACTATATTATTGACTTGGACTATAGTTTAAAAAAGATCAAGCCAGCTCAATTAGGATGCTCATTTGTATTCAGGCTCCACCATCCAGGGTTCGGTTTCAAGCACTTTGTTCCTGAGGATAACAAAATGTTTGTGCATAATGTATCTTTTCATCCTTTAAATTGTAAAGGTCATTGGATGGGAAGGTACAGCTTTTCTGACTGTTATTCTTCTAGAGCTGTTTCATTTTAATCCCCATGCATCTATCATAAGTTATTGACATAGGAAACCAAGGTAAAATGAGTTGTTGTTTTTAAATCCCCCTCCCACTACCTGTATCCAAAGCCATAGTAACAGACACATCATTCCCTGTTGGAAACAACTATAGACTCATTCACAAACTTGGTAGAAATTTTTTTACCTATAAAGTAATTACTGTTGCGGTGTGTAATTTGGTGTAATTTGGTTTGTTCTGTTTTTCCCCTGGATGGTTTGTCCCCAGTTGTCAATCCCCAGTCCTCCTCCCCTGTTTCCAGTGTGTTCCCTGTCCATCCTGTTCCCCCCTCCCCTGAGCCCCTGCCTGTCACTTGGCTGCCTCTCCCCTTCTCCTAGAAGGTTCCAGGGAGAGCGTCGAATGGTTGGCTGAGGGCTGAGAGTCCCCTCCCTTATCTCTCCCCACTGGAGCCTTAGGATGCCAATCATCCCTGGATCCCCCACCCCCTGTTCCCCATTAGTGGGTGGCTGGGTCCTTCCCTGGGTTCCTCCCCCTGTTATAAGTTACTGTTCTCCCTTCTAGAGGGGTCTTTTGTTAGCTGTATCCCCTGAGTTCAGGAGCTCCTCGGGGCATCCAATAAACTTGGATTTCTACCCTAACACTAGACTGTCACTCTGTCTAACACTCTGTCTCCTGCCATCGTCTGCAGCCTGTCAGCTGTTTGGGGGCCCTGGCAAAAGGGCAGAAGGACCCAAAGCGCCGCCTGGCACTCCTGAGCGGGAACAGCTGGGAGCGCTGGGGGTGCTCCACTGCTGCTGCTGTGCCACCAGAGCTAGCCGGGGTGGACAGCTGGACGGAGTCCAGCGACAGGCACCACGACAAATTACCTCTGGGAGAAGTAAATTAATAGGTGCTTAAATTCACCAGGAGTAATCTCTTGCCTGATCTTAAAGATCAATGAACACCTATTCTGATTAGAAACATATTCCTTCACATCCACATAGTATTTGGTAGGATCAAAAGAAAATCTCCATTTAAAAAAAAAAAAAATTACTTTTTCCAGAAGACTACTTATTTACTGCTCGGTTGAGGTGTGCAAATACTTGGGAGGAGAGCGTTCTTTCATAGACTGAGCTATGATTATGATCTAAAGCATATTTTGAAATATTTATCTGAGTGACTCTTGTATGAAAAATAGTGTTCTACTCACTATAAAACAAGCTGTTACACATTTTGAGGTGGCAGACCTGACATAAGCATACACTATTTACTCAGCTGTGTAGGTTGAGGGCATCTTTTGTTCTCTGTCAAGGGGCTGTGGGCATCAGTTCAAACAGCCCTGCTGCCTATTTCAGAGGCAGGACTCAAACTTCAAAGTATATTAAACCTTCCCATCAAGACAAGGCACAAGGCCTCTCATGGCACGTCTTGTGAGCTAAACTCACATTCCCTCTGCTTTCCCAGGGTGGGACTGCTCATGTAATTCCAGTTCCATGACTAGCCTCATCCCTGTTGGTTGTGTCATGTATACACAGAAAAAAGTGAGCCAACCTACAATCTCCTGCTTAACAAAGGCTTTCTAGCCCAGGTAGCCCTGAAAGCAGCTCAGAGCAGGCCAAGTGAGCTTGCTGATGGAATTTTTCTGGCCTTAGTAGCACAGGTTTAGTCAGCCATCAAGGCATGTCTTTAGTTGTAGTATCAAAGACCCAGGGAAATAAAGTGCCCAGCAAAAAGTTTTGCAAGTGGTATTGCTACATGCTTACCAGTGGGATATTTCCAGAGTGAATAAAAAAAAGGAGAGAACTTTCCTTCCAATACACTTGTTTGGTTGGTTTTTTTTTGGTACTTGCTCTTCAAACGTCTTCCTGAAGCAAGAAGTTTCTGGACATATCATCCTGGTGTTTGTTGACAAATGGTCTGTCTCTACCTAAAACATCCTCAAAAAGAAATCTGTATCTTTTTGCACCGGTGCCTCAATATCATAGTCTGTAGCACTCTACTTATTGAAAATCAGCCTGGAAGTCTGATCCTAAGTAATTTCTAAGTAATTTCCTAAGTAATTTCAAGAATCTCATATGGTTGGATGTTACAGTGAAATTGGAAATAAGCATTTACTTACTGGGAGCACTACCTGAAAGGACACATGCACAGGCTAATCTGTGGGAAAGAGTCACCCCCTTAAACAGGTTATTAAGCAGATTTTTGTTGACACTTGGAATTTACATCTATGGCTATTCTCAGTAATCATATGAGAAAATCCCTGTTATGAAATAATGTCTGCATCATGCAAACATATTATATAGCATAAAGCATGATGAGACTAACTATGGAGTTCAGTAATTTCTGAATTAAAGCAAGAAATAATGCCCATTCTTCTATTTTAAGTGAATTTGGAAAGTAGAATATGGTTCATAGCATCTATACCAGGGATAACACGTATTAGATAAGACAAGAATATTGGACAGACAGAAGTGAAAACAGCTAAAAGTTCTAGAAATAGAACTTCATATTTCCTGGGACTGATTAATTATCCTCTGTCCTTTGAGACCAGAGGTAGCTGGGGTCTGAAGACCATTTAAGTAAATGAGACTTTCAATTTAAGATTCTCGCTATTCTCCTTGGATGTTATTATCAATAAAACACACTTTTATTTATAATATATTTATTTCACTATTTCATCTATGTTATTTTGCTTATGCATCTCTATTTTAATATTATAAAACTGAAATTATGAGTAGATATAATACCTTACACAAAACATCATTGACCACTGTCATTGAGGGAAACACAGAATGGCCGGAGTACCACTTTTCATACAATGAAATTGAATTTCACTGCAGTCATTTACACATCCCTGTAGTTCCCAGGAGAGAAGTACATTTCCATATTGTATTTATATAAAATACAGCACCTTTCCAGGATATATAAAAATTATATTAATATATCTTTCCAGCCATTTTAATGGCTTTTGTTCCTAATCACCAGATATTTTATTATGCTCATACCCAACTTATTTTAATTGTTTTATTGCTTCTTATTAAGTATTTAATTAGCTTATTGAAATTAATAAAATCTAAGGCTTAACAAGTGGTTTGATATCCATGTTTAACATTTCATTCATCTTCTACATTCTTCTACCGCCAATAACTTGAATACTAGAGATTTGGAGGAAATAAACCAGCTATTTTTGATGTTAGACCTAAACAAAGTTCTTTGTACATTTGCAAGTCATAGCTATTATGAAAAAAATTAACATCCTTTTTCTTTATTTCATCTTTTTTCTGGTTTCAGTCACTAGTTACACCATAAGTTAAAACATTACATCATGCCTTCAGATTTGTTCCTCAGACTACAGTATCAAGGGAGTGTAATAGTTTTAACTTCTCCCACTGGGAGCTCAGGCTGACCTGACTGTATGGTACCATAACCACTGCCTTTTTGATAATCCCACATCCTATGACAACACCACTGTGTTTCTACTGAACTTATGATTCATTTGGCTAAAAATATACTTTTTTTTTTCCCCAAAGACAACTCATGATTTAGCATAATACCAGTAATTTTGTTTCATTTGCAAGTGTTGTCAACAGTAATTTTAAAATCATCTGTTTTCTGCAGCAATCTGCAAGATGACCATGAAGGCTTACTACTCTTTCTATGAAATCCTATTGGAAGTATCCCTCTTCCCACACTTATCTTCAGATTATTCAGTTATTGTTCTCACATGGAAAGCATCTTTAAGACCATTAGTCATTTAGGTCTTAAAGCACTAAATAAATATTTTATTAATAACTTACATTGCTTTGTATATTGTCATTATGTAAAGCACAGTATTTTTATCTTTCTGGTTAAACCACCACATGCCTTTTGAGACAGATATACATTCTAAGAACTGGATGTGATGAAGATGTTATTCTAGCAGGATGATAGTGCTGAACAAACAGCTTTGGTTTCAGTAGAGGAAAAAATACCTGTGGTATCATTTAGCTTTTCCTGTGCACAAGAAGTATGAAAAAAATTGATACCATTCTGCACGTGATACATGTGAGGCCCTCAGCTCCTGAAGCGGTTGGTACAAATTGGGACATAGTAGTGACCGCTAAATGTATTTAGCAGCACTTTTACTGAAGGACAGTAGTTAGCAGATCTTCCACAGTTTTCTCTGGCTCTAGCCCTTTTCTCTTTAGAGCCCTGCATAGTTTATGACCTCTCTGCCCTGGCAATAAGGCTAGCACAACCAACACCCTTTCCTAAGGCAAAAGGCGGTAATGCGTAACCACGCTGATCATGTGCCAACCACTCGTCTTCCCCTTATCACCACCGCTGCTGTCACCAGGATGTGATGACTCCTGTTACAGAACAGACAAACCCTGCCAACACTGCAATAAGACTCTTTGCCCACCAAACACTCTTGCCAGCATCTGGTGACACCTTTTATAGAACAGGGAAGAGTAACAATATAGGAGATACTGCCTGTAGCATCGAACAACTGCAAGTCCCAGGCACTGGGATCAGAACTGCTGCTGGATAGAAAAACTTGTGATCTCTTGGTGGTCAGGGATGCCTCCTCTGTCATCTTTTTCCTCCAAGGAAGACACATGTTCTTTTTAGGCAAACTCTGAGTTTAGATCAGCATATAATGCACAAAGAATTTGACCCAGTCTGCAAAGGGTCCCTGTGACTAAAAGCCTAGGTAACTAAAAGCACTGGAAGAAAGCTACACTAACTATGAGAAATTCTCTTTAATTGAAAGCTATAATTACTAAAAATGTGTCACAATAAGCTACTATATTAAATGTGAGGAATTGTAGGTAACTATAAGCCAAGCTAAAGGTTAAAATTTAATATTAAACCTCTAATTATAATTACAGACCTATGACCAAGTGATGATAAAAAGCAAACATCTTTCTTAAACATCAGGCAACATGTTGCTTAAAAAACCTCTAAAACCAAAAATAAACAAAACAAACAAACAAACAAAACCCACCAAAAAACCAAGAGGACAGGAATGATGATCTAGGAATTGCACCTTCAATTAGTAGAAAAATACTAATTTTCATGTTTCCAACAAGCAAGGTCATATTAGTCAAACAGTATTTGTCAAGAACAAACCCTAGAAAAAGAATGTTTTTCTATGTATGACAGTGTATCTTTTGTCCTCCTTTCTAGAAGTAGAAAAAGCTTTAAATTAAGACCTCAGTTCGGCTTTAACCATTCCTATATTTTCATAAGTATCCTGGGAAAACAGCAGCGGAAAACAAGAAAAAGGGTTAGAAGTGTATGTACATCTCCATATGGGTAGTTAGTATGGACATATATTCTAAATGAAGCTCAAGGTTCTCCTCTTACTCAAAGGATATGCAACACCATCACCAATAATAAGGATGATAAAAGGGAAACGTTTGCTATTAAATTCAGAGGTGTTATAAAGCCAGATTTAGCAAATCAGTTGGAGGGAAAGACTATTGGCATCTAACTGAAGAAATTATCTAAGAAACAAGACA
>WAAE01025914.1:0-23533 GCA_013400495.1 Nicator chloris | reverse complement strand
TCATTTCTCTCTCACTTTGCTATGAGTACCAATTTCATCTCCTCTCCATCCTTTTTATTCTCATTTTTCTTCTGCCATTCTTTATAAACTCCTTCCTGCACCAAGTGTTGGACTACAGCTCTCTCCATTACCTTTTCAAATTTCTCTTCTGTTAATCCAACCTCACCAAGCTACTCCAGAAACTGCTTTGTTGATTACATACTTATTCATCTCTTAAATAGGGAACTTATATTCAGGGAACGTCATCTTGTATGGCTTATATACACCATCCTTTATTGTTGGGTAAATATTTTGACATTGAAAAATGCTGCTAGTGTAGGGTGACCAGGCATTAAATTCAATAAAATGTTGCTAATCTACTGATAAGTGAACTTTTTATAAGAGGATATATATTCATGACAACTCTTCATAGTTGTGATAATAAAAAAAAATAGTGTGTGAGGGTTATTCCTTCTTACTGCTTGGGATAAAATAAGGATAGCCTACTTTTGGGGAAAAAATATACAAAGGCCCAAATTACTAAGTACAGTGGACAATTTTCTCTTTAGCTCTGCCTTTTCAAATGATTTCATTAAAATTTCTGTTAGGCTTTTAGCTGGGGGAATGTAATGAAAAAAATGGGGTAATTTGTTTCTAACTTTACTTACAGTGGGATTTCAAAGATAGTCATCTGAGAATCATATCAATCATTGTATCTTCTCTTATCAACATCATCTAGGTTGCTAAATTTGATTTGCCTGAAGTTTTAGCAGATTAGAAGTAGCAGTTTTAAGCTTTGAAGAGGCTTTTCACTTATTAACTTGCAGTATTTTTCAAAAGTAGGATTTTCCTTGTGGGTCAAAAAGCAGCAAAACTGTAGAGTTTATGACAAAGAACACTGCAGAAGATTCCACTGAAAAAATAAATAGTAAGATGACTGAATTAATAATGAACTATAAAATATGTCTTTAATGCATGCTCAAGAAAAATGTGCTAAATTCTAAAACAAATGTGTTCTGTGGTCTTCAGGAATTTTGCTAAACTTCTGTACTTCTATGTGTGTCCTATTCCTTTTCCCAGCAGAGTTTATGTCAACATTTATGTTGATGTCAGCAGGAAGGGATCAAAACAAATTGGTAAAGCTGATGATTTGTGTCTCCTTTAATTGGCAGCTTTTAAAATCTATGGTCTTGTAATATTAACTTCTTGGTTTTCCCCTCAAAATTATATTTCATACATAATTTAATGAATGTACATAACATAAAAACAGGATTTATATTTCAATGATCAGGCTTTTCTGTCATTTTCATTTTAAAGCCTTTAAAGCTTCTTTTATTTCACTACAGTGGGATTTACATTTTAAAGGGATTCAGTCTCACCCCGTTTTTCCATGGAAAGTTTCTCTCAAATTCCAACTGCAATGAAGCCTATTCAGGGAAATGCTCATTCTGGGGAGTTATTTTTTGCCCTTTTGCCAGAGCTATTGTAGAGCTACAGTAGACAGCAAACACCATAAATATACCAAAGGTAAAATTGGAAAGCTCTGCTGCTGCTTGAAGAACAATAAGTGTGATCTTTCTGTTACTACGTGAGTGTATCTTTCCAAGTTCTAAAAAACACATTTAAATCTCTAAAGTATTTCTGTTTCCAGTGATGGGAATTTAATTTTTCCCCATATGTATTTTTCCCTTGTACTTCATTCAGGTTTTGCTCACTTTGTCCTCTACCTGTCCATAAACTCCTGGACATGTGACAGGCTCAGCTACAAAATGGAACAATACTTTTAAAGCATGAAATGAAAATGGCCTAAGTTAAAACATATTTGTCTTTGACCAGTCTGGAAATGGTCCAAGGTTCAGAGGGGCTGTTTTGGGTGGCACCAGGCACATGAGGCACATGAGCCTGGTTCTGACACTGACTCTGCTACCCCTGATTAGTGACTCGTGTAGCAGTACACACTCCACAGGTACAGAGAGTGTGTTATGTACTCCCCTGGTTTTGTCACTAGGAAAATAAACTTAGACCTTTGTTTTCATTTGTTGGTTTCTTTGTTTTTTTTCTTTCCTTGCTCTTTTTTTGTCTTATGCAATCCCCAAAAAGTCTGTGTAGATGGGAGCTGCAAGCTCCTGCAACTTTACAGCAAGGCTCCCACTGGCATAGACAGCAGCAATTAGCCAGAGAAACAATGATCACATTATAACACAGACATTTTTGCAAGGAGGGTGGTGGGTTGTTGGTTTTTTTTTTTTTTTTTTTGGTAAAAAAGCTCAGTTAGAGCTGTTTGTTATGTACACTGCTTTATCAGGCAATCTATTCAGTCTCTGCAATCCACTTTAATTTTAAACAGTTATTTAGAGCACTTGGGAAATTCCGGGTGGTTGATAAATAGTATTGTTTTATGCATTATTATAATATGGGTAATGCTCCCTAACCCCTACAAATAAATTTGAAATAGAAAGAATTCATGACATTAATAACCCAGTTCAGTCTCATGTTTTACCGTGGGTTGAGCTCACAGTTCACATGAAGAGCAAATTAACCTATGCAAGCCATAAAATTCCTTCAAATTTAACAATGCCCATCAAAATTCTTTGAGTTCAGACATTCATGACTTGTGTCTTAATGGATTTCAAAGTCTGTTTAATATTAGGCTTCTTTTCTTCTTTCCTCTCTCTTTTGTCCTTTCCTCTCCTCTCCTCTCTTCTCTTCTCTCTGCTTTCTATTCCCTGTGCAAATGCATCTTAATTTTTCCTGACTTCATCTGAGATTGATTAGCATATATGAAACCTCAGCAAAAATTTAAATTTTTAAATTTCTGCTTTCCTTAAATTAGTCAAAGTATTCCTGAAGCCACAAGCAACTTAAATTTACTTCCTTTCCCTCAAAATTTGAATAAACCAGATTAAATTGATTATTATTCTGACAAACCACTGACATTTTAAAAAATCTTTTTTCTGAGTAGATAAATATATATATCAGAGCTGTTTCAAGTTTTGGCAGCTTCATTTTGCTGAGGTTTGTGCCAATATATCCTTCAGTTTTAGTCCAGATGGGTTCACACCCCTAAATTTAACTTTGACTTTCAGAATTGAGAAAACTCAGACTCTCAGCTGAAATTTAAGGAAAATGACCTGCACTTGAGAGACATATGAAACCACTTAAATCCAAAGCTTGAGCTGCCTCATATTTGTTTGAAATGTAGGCCAAAGGTATGTATTAAAGCCACAAAGATTACCTGTCTTTTGTCAGACTGACCCAAGTTTCAACTAAAATCCAGATCTATTTTCTTTGCAAGTATGGAAAATGGTGCCTGTGGTATCATCAGAGTCTACACCCATTTTTTAGCACCATGATGGAGCAATTCAAATCCCTTGTCATTACACAGTCACAGTAACAGCGCTGGGGTGAGGTTGTTTTCATCTTCATTTGGAAATTAAGAAATGAAAACCCAGCCCAGATCAGGATTTTTTATCTCAAACAGTAAGCTTAAGCCATGCTGAATGAAAAATCATGGGATATTTTTTTCCCCAAACACCGTTGTTTTAACTGTGAACGGTCAGCTGACGCCTTTGGAATGAAGTGTGAATTAAGAAAATATATATTGAATTTACAATCCCATTATCAGAATGAATCTCATTATGAAGCACTTTCCTTGTGGTATCTCTTGCCTTTCCCAAGCCTGGCTATAAACAGATTTATACACACAATTTTTCCTCTGTACCTGAGAGAGTAGGACTGATCAGTAAATCTGTCATACAGCACTGTGACTTCCATTCTACCATAGGTATTCCCCTCCCAGAGGAGCCATTTGTTATCTTGAGGAAGTGTTGGACAAACCCTTCAGGCCTCTTATGAGATTTGGGTTGATGCCTTTTCTCCAGCAGTGAATTCACTGGTAGCCTGTGTTCACCAAGGTGTTTGAGCCAGCCTGACTCCAAATGTCTCCAGGCAGGGATTAGATAACTACCCCAGGTTTATCCTGCAGAAATCCCCAGAAGTGAATTGTCCAGCACTTTGGAAGATTGCATCCATGGGATGCGTGNCATACAGCACTGTGACTCCCATTCTACCATAGGTATTCCCCTCCCAGAGGAGCCATTTGTTATCTTGAGGAAGTGTTGGACAAACCCTTCAGGCCTCTTATGAGATTTGGGTTGATGCCTTTTCTCCAGCAGTGAATTCACTGGTAGCCTGTGTTCACCAAGGTGTTTGAGCCAGCCTGACTCCAAATGTCTCCAGGCAGGGATTAGATAACTACCCCAGGTTTATCCTGCAGAAATCCCCAGAAGTGAATTGTCCAGCACTTTGGAAGATTGCATCCATGGGATGCGTGAACTCACCCACTTTCCTCAAGGCATGTGTCTTGACCCAGAAAACTGTTAGACTTAAATGAATACATTATAGTTAAGAATTGCTCTTTTCCTTTCAGCAAATAATTCTCACATTTCTCTCTCTCACTACTGGTACTTGGGAGCACAGCAGATAGAGTTTGTGTTTCCTTAAATTCACTCCCAATTCCTAACATTATTTCCTTGGTCTGTGCTTCTGTTCTCAGCTCCCAGCTCAGAAAACTGAAGCTTCCCAAATGGGCACATTGAAAAAAAGTGGATTTGTCTTCCTCTAGAGGAGCAGAGCTCTGTGGACACCCATAAATCCTGCTGCACACCCATTTGCAGAGGGAGAAAGTGGAGGCATTGGGAGAAACAAGAAATCTCTCACAGCTGTGCTCGCTGATCCCATCACATGCATGAGAAAGGAGAAGGTGGCTTTCCCTGTCTCCAATCCCCTCATACACCCCCCTCCACGGCACAGGCTGCAGCCACAGATCCTCTGTGGATCCAAGAATATCTCGGAAACCCATCTGCTGTCAATCAAGTGAAATCAAGGCTGGATGACTGAAAAAGCAGGATTTCTGGTGGATGTTTGGATAATACTCAGAGGGCCAGTGCATGAATCACGTCTGAGGCTGCGCAGGACTGGCAGGCAAGGTACACCTCAATTCCCTTCTGCAGCTGCAGTTGCCTTTGCACAGCTGCTTTGCCATGTGTCTGACTGTCCTGTTAACTGGATTTTCCTAAGGGGGAAAACGGGCATGGAGCACTGGGGGATGAGTAGAGTTAGTATTTTATTTTAATTAAGTGCTGCTTAACAGCTGCTCTAAGACTCGCTACCGTGAGCATTCGAGGAGGTTGGTATAGTTTTGCTCATGCTGGAGGATTGAAGGAACAAACAGACCACGAGTTTCCACAGGTATCCAGGGACACCTGCGTTGTTTGCAATAAAATTCTGATGATGAGTGAGATATGGCAGTCAGCGTTAAAATATGAAACTCCACAGAGGTAACTAAAAATACCTTTAAAATCTAAATTGCCAAGGAGGAAGGAAGGGTTGTGTTCTCCTTTTTATTTACTTATCTGTTCATATCGATTTATATGCTATTTATAAGAATGCAGGAAAAGAAGTTATTCAGCTAAAAACTGTGATTTATAAATTATTACCTTTAGAGTAAAAGGAGAAAAAAAACAAATGAATGCCCTCCTTTATCCCAATAGAGACTTATGAGGTGCTCCTGTCCACAGCAGAGGGTTTGGGACTACATGATCTTTTAAGGTCTTTTCTAATACAAATCATCCTGTGAGTCTATGAAGGGGAAAGAGGCATTCCTCACTCATTCCTCCTTTAAGCTACATCCATGTAGCTGCACCGTCATCATGCATGTTCTCTTCACGTCAGTAAAAACATGAGAAGTGTGGCTATTCCTCTGCCTGGTAAAAAATGGATCCTTATGCCCCTTACCAGAGCAGCAATCTGTAGCTCCATTCTGGTGGAGTTTCAGGCTGTTCCAGTGAGTCTGAAGGAGCAGCTACCCCACAAGAGCTATTCCTGCTAAAGCTGTGGAATGTGTAGTGTGCTGCCTGGCCCCAAAGAACACATTGGGAAATACAGTATCCAGCGAACGTTTTCAAGATCTGGGGTGAGATAAAGGCTCCACTAATGGCAAATTTCCCAGTGCATCTGTGGGGCCGGGACTATGTCCTTCAGTTTTCCACAGAACACTCAGACCTGCTCGTGTGAGATGTGAGCAGTGCTTAAACTGAAACAGGACCTGCCCGTGGCAGCTTTAATGCACGTCATGCCGTGGTCACTTGCTGCTTAACTCTGGCTGTTACATAAACCTTGTGGACAGATAATCTGCTGCCACTAAATTCTGTATTTCTTCTTGGTTTGGTACACACTGGGGCTCAGTTGAGTGCATGAAATTGGCTGTGCTGAGAGACACAGAGACAGAGAGATCCCATGTAGTACCTGCATGTGCTGTGTCCTAATTAGGGACGTAATTAGCACGATGCATGTGCACACCTTCCTGGTAATTCCTTTCACTGTTGAAAAAGTTGACTTTGTGTCATCTGAAAGCCACAGAGGAGTTCTGAAAACTCCCTATGCATGAGAGACTGAAGAGGCTTTAGGCCACTTTAAAGATGAGTTGGCTTCAAGCCTCAAACAACTACAATAATTCTCTGAGGCTCTTCACTGCTTTTTTGCTTTCTTCGAAAGCTTGAACACAGATTCAGTCCAAAAGTACATTCTCAGCTTTAGCTTCACATCAGCTATATTTATGTGGACAAACTGTACAGCTCTCAAACCCCTGTGATTTTCAAGTGGCTTTCATGTACATCTACATCATCATCTATAAAGTCCAGGAGATTTTCTAGTGCTGACAGCAGTTTTGTGGCTAGTTGACATGCACAGGAATCCTTTTCATATTCCTCTAGAAGTTAGTTGTGAGGATTTGTTTGTTTGTTTTGAGTTGATATAAAGTAAACTTTAAATCTTTTTTTTCTCCTATTTTTTATCATTTTAAGGTTAGTCCTTGGAGCAGAGTTCAGTATAAGAAACAGTCAGGATTTCTGCCAGCAACCTATCTATTTTATAAAGACTGGAAGATTTTTTTCACTTTTTTTTAGCAGTCTAAGAAGAGCAAAGAAGTTGTTACTATTTGTTGAAGACCTTACACATTTGGACAGGGAAGAGAACGGTTTAGTAGCTGGTGATTTATATAAACTGAGGGCACAGCCTCTGCACTCAAGTTCTGAGTGATCTTTTTCACTGAGAAACATTCACAACATTTTCTAATATACTTTTTCAAATTTGAAAGCAAGCTGGTGTGCTGCCATAGTGCCTAAAAGGTCTAACAGAGCTACACATTTAACTAATATATTGTCTTTCGAAAGTATTCCAGTACCAGAAGGGCTTTCAGGACAAACATTGTTATCAATATTATTTGCTAGGATTACCCAAATATGCCTATTTTACCTGTAGGCTGCAGTCTCACAACTTCCCTGACTTGTGTATGACAAATTGAAAGAGGCTCAGAAGCAAAACAGCTTATGGCAGCAGAGAGGTGAGTACTTAGCTGTTTTAATCTACTCACACGAGGCCAAATTTACCATGATTACAGTGCTGAAGAACAAGTCCATGTGGTTGAAAATCAGCTAGATTTTCCAGCCTTTCTTTTTCTGCCGGCTTTCTGCAGGTAGCAAGTCCTCAAAGAGCAAGACAAATCAGACTTGGTTTTAATTCCCTGTTCTGCTAACGAGCCCTACCCCCAGGATACGTCTGCTTTGCATAACTCATTGATGTGTAAAGGTCATTTTCCAGTCCTCAAGAGACAACACAGATGTCTTATGGCAGAGTCTCCTGTCCTGAGGCAGCGTGCCCAATTGTTCCCTGTGAAGTTTGACTTCTAACTGGTGTGACGTTAATTTCTTCCATTTCTGTAGTGCAGAATGCTAGTGAACTGTGAAGCCATGCTCATCATCACGCTCAGTTAACATATTCTTCCCACAACAGTGTGTTCCAGCAGCTCCACAGGTGGCCTGCCCAGCGGTGGTCAGCAGCAAATAAAAACCCAAAGGCTGTAAGCACACATTTATTCCCACCCAGTGGTTTGAGTACCTGTAGGCTTAGTTGGGAGCCAGTTCCTAATGGCTTCAAGGCTTATCTAAGGTTTTTGGAACTTCACTCGTGGCAGTTTGAAAAAATGTTTAGTGCTATTGTCAAATGCATCAGTCATTCACCACCCCAATCCTGCAGCTCATCCACTGAGCAGAAATAGTACCTTGTAAGATTATTTGCATTATTTTCTCCCCAAAGTTTAGAAAATGCACTGAGTGGAAAAAATTTTGGAAGGGCTATTTTGTATAACAGCCCTGTAGTCCAATTCTTATTGATGCTGAAGGCGCTTTTCCTCTATGCAATCCAAGAGGAACAAAATAATTTTACAGCTGTATGAGACAAGAAATATGATTTAAAAGACTCTTCTGAGTATTACAAGAACTTCTGGAGAAGTTAAAAAAAGACCTAAAGAAATGTGTCTTAAGGGTCCTTCACATGAATATTTTCCCTTAAATTTCAGTCCCAAGATTAATTGTCTCCAGTCTCCAGCCTTACTTCCCCTGCATCAGAGTACAGTCCAGAAGCAAGCTCAGCATTTTTTTTTTTTTTGTGCCTTCTTAGTGGAGCATTAATCTGTAATTTTTGTGATTTAATAACATGCTTAAAGAAGTTTTCTTGGCTAAAATCTGATACACAGTGCTGGCGACCTCCAATGCCCTGCCTTTCTCTGAACCAAAAGCTTTAATTGTTCATCCTCTAATACGTACAGAGAGGCCACTCGAACGGATGGAATCCAATGTAAATAAATGACATTTGCTGATGAGGTCAACTTTCAATTTAAGATTTATTTTACCCAGATGCCTGAAATGAGTGCTCAAGGTTCAGGGAAAACTCAGTAGGAATTTATCAGTGAATTGAAGGGGTAACATGTTGAAGGCATCTGTCTTAAACTACGTTTTAGGGAGGCTACTATATCTTCAGCAGTTTCAGGCCTTATGATGCCATCTTTCATGCTGAGAATGTCAGATCTGGGAAAATGGAGAGCTAGTAACCAGAACTGAAAAGAGGTTATGATAAACAGGATCCAAGCTGTAGGTGTACATTTGACTTCTGCAGCATGGGTACCAGGTCACGTCTCTGCTCCTACTGATGTCAGAAGGATGTAGGCTGACATTTCTGTGGGAATGGACTCAGGTTCCCTCTCAATCTACCCTTAAGTGAACTCATTCAACGTGAAGATCATGTTCATTATAAGTGCCTTTAAATCCTCCTCCTTCCCACCCTTACACAGCATTCAACTAAATAGCATTCAGATGTTCTGAAGATCCAAACCCAAATGGCAAACCAAGGGACCATCCAGTTGTGTGAGAGTTAAACGCATGTCAAACTGTGTTTGTGTAGTGACTGGGGTTTTGGTCTTCATTCTTGCATTCCTTTCCCTTGTATTTCTGGTAAACATAAAAAAAAATCTTTTCTTGTTCATAAATGATAGCAGTAATCCTATTATAATCTAATTTATTTCATGCTACTTATGACATGTTTATTCTCTGTAATTCACTTGGCTTTAGTACTCAGGAAAGTACTTTAGTAAAGTTCACTTTGTTTTATTTTCAGTTCTTGCTGTAGATCTTTCATTCCAAAACTCCCCTGCAATGTTTATAGAAAATAAAAAAAAAAATCCCACAACTTTACATTTAAATGTTAAACATATCATTATACGTGAAATACCAGAGATATTTGTAGGTAATACCCCTTAACAAACCCATCTTTTCTTTTTGGTCTTCCGACATCAGGAGCTGAGAGTATCCATTGCAGGTGCCTGGGATGCTCTTGGATCTTCACAAGTGGCTTATTTAAGGCTCAACATCCTCAGGACACAGAGCTCCCACAGACGTGTCCTTGCCCATCAGCATCCCGGCTGACCTCTCTGACCTCTCCCGAGGCAAATGGAACACTTCTGTTGCCATCTCCATATCCCAGTTTGCTGGAGGAGGAGCTGCCAACGCTTAGATATCCATCACATATCCAGCCAATGCCATGTTTGATATTCATCAAGCAGAACATCTTGACAAATGGATGGGCAAGTGAAACACATTCTAATTGCTAGAGAGGCACTCTAGAGAGTCCAAACATTCCCACAAGGAGACATAATGAGTCACAAGAATTACTGAGAACTCTTGAGGGGGGGGTTCTGTCGTACTGGTGCTTCACTCTTTTTAGAGAATTACTGTCTCTATAAGGACGTATTTACAAGGTGTCTGGTTCTACAGACCTGCTTGCACAAAACTTACATTTCTGCCTCTTCACCCAGAAGACAGATTGTAAAATTAACTAAGAATAACACAGAAGCTGCTGAACTTTCTCCCACTTTAACTAACTGGCTTCTAGTATGATATGAATTATCTCAGCTGAGCTCAGCTATACAATGTACACTATCAGAGACCCTATTCACATCAGAAGTCACTGAATCTGTTAATTGAGAGTTGTTGGGTTTTTTTTGTTGTTGTGAGTTTTTTGGTTTTTTTGGTTTGTTTTTTTTTTTGTTTGTTTGTTTTTTTGTTGTTGTTTTTTTCCTTTAAGGTGTTGGGGGTTTTTTGTTGTTGGTTTTTGTTTTTGTTTTGGTTTTGGTTTTGGTTTTTTTAGGGCTTTCTTTGCCATGTGGTGTTGAACTCTAATAACCACGCTCTTCATATTTTGGAATAGGTATTTCAGAGCCTACACCCTAAATTATCACCCCTGACACTCTTAATTCTGCACATCCGTCTTCTGAGAGCAAATTGAGAATAATGGGTCCTGTGAGAATAAATACACTGCAAAAAAGACTAGTGCCATGATATAAATTCTGAGGAAATAAATAGTTCTCTCAACTGTGTTTAAATAGCATTAGAGATGGCAGGGACATTGAAGTGCACACAGTGATATATTGAACAACTTGCCATTCTGTCAGAGTTCCTGTGATTCAGTGAGGCCTGAGCAAAAACAAAAATAGCCCAGGAACCAACAGGTTTGACTACCAAAGCACACAATGGGGGCTGAAATGAAGTTATATGGAGAATCTCCTTTCTGGCATTTCCCATATCCCAAGGTCTTGAGTTAGGCTGCTATTGTTCTTCCCATTTTGTTTAAAATAGGAGTGTATCCACATGTCCTGTGTATAAAATATTACTGCCCACAGAGGGCTGGTTTAGCTGGGCTTTCTCATGAGAACAACTCCTGTTATGGCCGTGTGGAGATCTGGATGAGAAATCCCAAGGCTCTTAAAGTCATTTCAGGTTCTCTACTGGTTTGCACAGTGGATCAGAATTTCACCTTTAATACTGCTCAGGGTCAAAGCACAGCCGAAGGCAATGGAAGCAAACGGTAGTAAAGCATCAGCAGTAAACCTGTCCCACAAATTTCCTGTGGCTTTACAAGGATATAGTTAAGACATTAAGTTGTTGTTACCTAATTAGGTGACTTTTATTGTGCCATCAAAGGGAAAACTGATACCAAACTGCATGTGCATATGAATGAACGAGGGAATGGAAAGAGTGTTATCAGAGTGCAAAATAGTCTTCATCTGAGGCGTGGGAGCAGAGATTTTCTGAAGTATAATATATTCATATGGAGGAAATAATTAATGAATGCTAATTGTTAAGAGGTTATTCGGGTTTTTGTCTTTATAGAAATAAATAAAACTGATCAAAAGCTCATACCTCCAACATGAAATAATACCCGCACCTGTACTGCGGTTTACGTCTCCTCTTTCTGCAAAAGTCACACTAAAAGCATCATGACACCCTTTGAGGGTTCTGCATCCCTTACTCATTTTCATAGAGCATAAATCAGAATAACTGTGTCAGGGTACAAGGTTTTCTCACATTGTCCCTGCTTTCTTTCCCACTGGGGTCACCAGGACTTTACTGGAAAAAGAATTAGACACGGCAGTAAAGAAAAATATACACAAATTTAGTGAAGTTGACAGAATTGGGAGGTAAATGCTGAGCAGATCTTTAATGCTACTTTTAGCACTCTCTGTGTCAACTAAAAGTTCTTACCTGCATTGAAAAATGCACCTTAATAAAACCAAGCATGCACAAATGCAGGATCATTGAACTGCTAAGATTGGAGGAGACCTCTGTGGTTACTGGCTGCATCTATTTAGCCATCACCAGTAACCCTGTCTCAAAGTGACACATCCACATGACCTTTGAACACTTCCAGGGACGGTAATTTCACCATTTCCCTGGGCAACCTACTCCTGACACAGTCTGTGACATCAGACCCGCTGATAAATGCAGCAGCAACAACAGATGCAAGGGGAACTTTAGGAAGGTCAGGGTACCCACAAAAATAAACCAAACTGAGCAGTCCTGGATCTCCACTTCACTGCCTCCCTCTCTGCTCACAGGAGCCTGGTCTCAGGAAACCAGAGCTGCATTCCCAGGCGTGGCGACAGCAACTCCAACCCCAGGGAGACTCAGGCTGATGTGGCACCAAAACCACGTGCTGGTCTAACTTGTGGGTGTTTAAATCCTCAGCTGAGCCCTGTCCTGCTCCCACAGTGGCTGTGCCCCTGTCCCAGCTGTCCATTTCAGCTGATGACGCCTGAGGCTGGCTGTGAGCTGAGCTGCTGTCCATCCCCGCACGGCCGAGAGACTCTCCGGGCTGGTGGGCTGTCAGGGCAGAGGGCTCAGCTCTGCACCTCAGCAGTTTAACTCTACGTACAGGTGGCTACAACAAATCACAGAAGGGGATTTTTAATGTCATAACAACTCTGGAAGTAGCAGGTCCTTTCTGCTGGCAGCGTGGCTGCACAGGGTGGGGTGGGGAAGCGCAGTTGAGGCAGGAGAGCAGCCTGAGGCAGCCTTTCCAAGCCTGATGATGGCCTTGAGGAAGCTCTCTTTAAGTTGAATGATTTTTTTTTTTCAATATTGCTTGATTAACATTGCTATTCACAGATGACCTAGAAATGCTGTGGGGGCTTTGATCTAGGGATGTATTTGAACAGACCATTTTTACGAGACTGTTGTCATTTTCTTTTGAAGCTGAGCATTTTACACAGTGGGAAAAAATCTCAGGACTTACCTACCGTCAAATTTCTACTGTAACAGCAGAAAAGAGAAAAAAAATTGCCAATTGCTTTTTCAGCAAAAAATCAGTGGAACACATCAAAGGAAGGTTTCCATGTGGAGGTTACTTGAAAGCTGAATCACAGGTCGTCATCCTGCATTGTGAGTTATAAGAATCAGATATAAACTACTTATTCTACAGTGATCTTCCTAGGAGACATTTACAAGGAGGAATAAATCCAAACTCTCAAATGAAAAAAAATGTACTTACAGCAATTTATCAATCTTTAATAGCTGTCCTGCTATTTAATATCATGTTTAAGGAGACTCACCATGGCTTTGTGGATAAACATTTATTAAACACAGTTTGCTTCTTCTTTCAAACAATCAGGTTTCAAATGCAGCCAGAGTGTTTAATTTCCCAAGAAGCATTTCCATTTGTTTGTACAATGATTCACTCCTCTATCCTATTTCTGTATATTTTTGAAATAAAACACTTTTTTCTTTTTTGTTTTTCTAGTTATGGGAATGGCATTATGTGGAAGGGAAAAGTCTTAGGAATTTCTCTCTGGCTATGGTACTGTACATGCTTCACCCTTTCATTTCTTAATTTCTAGTGACACAAAACATTATGTCATACACGTAAGTAATATGGTGAGAATAGTCAATTGAAAGTTTGTGTGAGAAACCTTTTTCATTAATTACTGCTATTTAAGGGCTCTTGTTTTAAATGAAAAGTTATACCAGTACAAAGAAAATAAATACCAGTAGCATGTTTTAACCATGTTGTTCGGAGAAGTACAAAATAACACAGTGAGTAGTTGTTAGTAGATAAATTAAAATATTTTTGAAAAAAGGGAAAAGTTGTTTGCCTTGACATACAAAAATATATGATCAACTTTATTACAAAACTTTTTTAACACAATCTGTAATTAGAAGACTGAAAAAAGCCTTCGCTCTTCAGCTAAACCATCCATGTGATGTTGAACATACACATTTGTAGCAAGAAGTGAACTGTTGCATACATGGAGAAAGCTGTTGCTAAAAAGAGGGCTAAATCTTATGGGACATGTTTATTTCTGAATTTCCTTGAGCTGAGCTGAAACTCCTTCTAAGAGCAAAATGATCTGTAATTCCTGTTGGACACGAGATTTCTGTTGGGGGCTACCTAAAGGGCAAGTGCATTAGTTTGTAAATGTCACACGGCTGCAGACTTGGAGAAAGAGAATTAAGCTCTGAGAACAAAGCTTTCCTAATGCCACATGACACAAAGCTCAACAAAGAATATCTTGACAGGTAGGGGGTGGAGGAGGGAAAATCCCAGAGCCTGTCTGTCTCAGCAGGGGCACGCAAGTAATGCGGCATGAGGCTTACAGGGAAAAGTACTGAAAGTCTGAAAAATGTGTGCTACACAAACTACACGCTGCCTAACACACACTGTGTTGATTCCTTAGCTCCTTTAGCACAGGATCTTGCATAAGAGATACCTTTAGGAACATTTCCTGGCTTGCGGCAGTAAGTGTGAGACTGCAGGAAGATAATTCTGCTGTCTCTCAGTAAATTCAAGTGATAATTCTGCATTCATCTAACGTCAATCTGGCCCAAATTAAGGATTACAGGAGTGGAATTTTTGGGGTGAGAGGAGTGAGAAGGAATTTTGATTAGCAAAGACATCCCTCAGAGTTATGTTCAGGGCAAAAAAAAAGCATTAGCTTGGAAAGAGATATGCGTTAGCTTCTCCTTCATATCACTTTTAAAAAATTCTTTTTTTGTGTGTGTTTCAAGTAATGTTAATGTAGGCTTTGCATCAATGGTTGCTTTACAGAGTCTTTTCCTTCTGTCATCTCAGACTGCAGGAGGGGTTTTCAAATACAACAACAGAGAGTTAGCAATATAGCCAAAGATTATATATATGCCCTGTGTTATGTTCTCCAACTGCTCAGACATTCTGTCCTTTGAAGCTTAGTTTTATTCCAATAATCAGTTTTAAAATTGTGTAAGAGAAGCCACACAGCACTTTCACTGGTGTGATTGAACCTGTTGAATTTCAACTACTCTAAGTACTGCCATAAAGAAACCTAAAAAGTTTTGACTTTTGCATTGGTTCAAATGGTAAAGGATTTCTTACATTTTTTGTACATATGTCAGCATTTTTCTATCTCTGCTGAGACATACATATTTGTGTTTTGATGATAAAATGCCATTGGTATGGTGACAGCATCTTTAAAAAAAATAAATTAAATGTCTATCAGTACTTTAATTTGTGTGCCTGTGTAAGACTTTAAATGCCAAAACCTCTCAGGCATGAATGTTGTCTTTCCTTCCTCTCTATTCCTGGCTGTGCTCCATAAGCATAACCCGGAGCTTTAGTGTTTTTGCTGCAAACAAAGAATGGCCCTCAAATTGGCTAGTACAAATGTGGAGAGAAAGTTTGGGAGTGAGGGAGATACCTTGCAGTTTATCACGAGCTTCAGTATCTAGGAGCTGGAAGAACCACAACCCTTCAGACATCTTCACACTTATTGAGAGAAACCTCTGGAAAACCTGATAATGAACAGATAATCAGCTCCTTGAAACCTCCCTGTTTCTCGAATATTCCCTATTTCCCCTCCTTGTAGCACAAGTCTAACTTCACAGTCCATAAAAATATTTCTGTTTGTTTGAGCAGCCTCCATTAGCCTGCACAGCAGGGGCGTGATAGAAAACCAGGGTCATTATAAAGGTGTTTTGGGGGTCTCAGCGGGGCAGTTCACAGCTTTCCAAGCTTCCTCTGCTCCTGCTGTCACACTGCAGTGACTGGTGGCCAAGAGCAGCTCCACGGGTGGGGTCTACCTCCTGCCAGACAGGCCAATTCATCCCCCACGTGCAGCCCAAGGCAGTGCAGAGCCCCAGGGCAGAGACCAGGCAATCATCAGTCTCTTCCAAAAGTACCACTGAAAGCCAGCCACCAGGATGTCAAGGGGCAGTGCATGGCCACAGGCTGGCTGCCTCTCTTTTTGCACCAAAGAGGAGGCTGACAAATATAGGAGGCCTTTTCCACTTTTAGTTTCCAGTAGGTCTGTTGTTAGGAAACTGAGAACTTCTTCCATAACCAAGAAAACACTGTTTGTCAAGCATCAATTTCATTCCATTGGGGATTGAGAGACCTCCAAATTTTCCTCCTGAAAATGTGGAAATTTTATTCAAATAAAGGCATTTCAATCTTATCTTGCCTTCTCACCCTCTGTTTCTTCTTACTAGTCTGGGAGTATCTATTATAATTATTTACAGAAAGCTCTTGTTTGATGAATGATATGGCTAGCATCACCCTTTCATGTTCACGAAATAAATTCATGTTACACTGCTGCAGCTTAGTGCTTCTCCGTGCTGCTGCTGCTACTTCACAGGCAGTGGCTTAGGAATAGAATATAGTAGGACAGAAGAGTGAACTTAGCATGGTTCTCCTGCAGATATTCACTGGCAACTTGTCTATCATACTTTATTTGTGTGGAATTGCCACTGTGGGATATGACAGCCTGTCACCAGACGATCTGCCTGAGAACTTTGTATGCCCCACAGCTGTAGTGTTCACTCACACCATCTTTTCTCCCTGAAGCCTGGGTTTGGTGCATCTCTAAAGAATACTGTACAGAATAAATAACATAAATAAATATGTTGTACAGGTTTAGCATTTTCTGTTCTTCTTTGGGCAGCTCTCAGAGCATGACTCGCCCAAATACAGGAGCCACAGATAAGTCATTTAACCAGGGGACTTTAGCAAGGGAGCACATTTGGAATGGAAAGTGAAATGGGGGAAATTGTCAATTTTTAAACTGTTTGTGGTGAACTATTGCCCACTTCGTATGTTCACGTGTGCATGCACATACCAATTTAATTTGCTGTGTTTGGATTTGTGGATAATTCCAGTTATACGGTATGCAGGTAGTGACTGATGTTTTGCCCATGTTATCAAAAGTCTGGGTTGCAGCGATCTTAAGCAGACATAATTCCTGACAAAGCACTTCCCTTCCATGGAGTTTCTCGTGGTTGAAAGACTTTTGAAAATGAGTCAGGCACTGTGTAATAGGGTCTGTTTAATGTGAGTCCCTTTGGCCTCGATATCTTCTGGATGCGTTTCACCAAATTAGTTTGAAAAACCTAGAAATAGGCAAGAATGTTTTAGAGTAACTTTTCTGAACTTCTTCACCACCAATGGCAAGTAAGAGGGACTTTCAGGAAGTGAGTTAGATGAGCTTTTTTAGTGAAGTTTGTTGAATATACTAAAACACCATTCAAGGCAAGGAGTAACTCGTAGATCTTCACAATGTCGTACTGCATTACCAGGGAAATAAATGCACCCTAATTTAATGCCATGAACTGCACCACTCTGATTAATGGATTTGTCACATTAAAGCAATAGAAGATACCTTATTAAAAATGTAAGTAGATATTTTAAGAGCTCTGTTGAAAGTAATTAAGGAAAATCATGTCCTTCAAACATGAAAGAAAAAATGGAATCTTACCCTCTTGCTTTGGCATAAAATATATTTCTAGGTGGTAGTTTGTGGGCTTTTTTCCCCATTTCCTTCATAGACTTTATTCAAAAGCAAAGTGATTCATTGATTAGGAGAGGGCCTTTGTGACAGCTCTGTTCTCTCATGCTTTTACAGTGTCTGCCTGGATTGAGCTGCCACATCCTTATTTGTGTTGTCAGTGGCACAGATTTCTTCTAACTCATCCCATCCCCTCACTCTCTGCTGTTGTATTTAAAAACCCTCTTATTTGTTATTGTAATCTACATGTTCTCAGAACCCCTAATAAAGAGGAACATTTGGTAATGTTGTGCTTATTCAGAAAATAGATATGATCTAAAACAACATGACTCTGGTTGTAAGGGGAAAACAACCCAACAGTGAACAAAAGCAAACTGTTCCTAAAGGAATGCATGACAGAGAGGACCATTGGATGATCTTGGGCTTACTTAGCAAATAGAGTGCTACAGGCTGTTTTGAACTCAACACCCAATGGCTACTGCTCCTCTACAAAAGTAGAGTTATTAGATATTGGCAGCAAAACTTCACTGTTTATTTATGTTTCTTGCTTTTCACCTTGTTTTTAAGGCGTCCTTAGATATGGAAGGCTGCCTGAAGACAGCAAAGTCCTCGAAACAATAAGTACTGACTGCATGAAGTAACCAGCTGAGGTCATCTAAATAACTTCAAAGTGACAGCCAAGAAATAATTATTCAAATCTCATTAGTTTTACACAAAACCTTACTCAATAGCAAGGGCTGTGTATTTCTGAGAATGGAAGTATTTTCTATTAATTAGGAGTTCTTGAAAAGCATACCATGAAATACAAAACACATGCCATTAATCTTCACTTGGGGCTAAAGAACAACTCTGATAATATCTCTGCTCATTAAATTTTGCATTCCGAATGCTGTTTATCATACAAATCTCTCGCATCATGAGTTTTCTATCTGCTCAGATGAGCAGACAGAAAACTTCCTTCCCCAAGGAAAAGCTTTCCTTAGAATGAAAAATTACTCTTTTTTCATGCAGCAGAGAGATGAAATGGAGAAACAAGATTCCACATGCTTGAAGGAAGTTTCTAGCATGTCAGGATGTCAGAGGAAAATGTACCTCTTGTAATAAATAATATGAAAAAGTGCAATTTCTACAGGGGACAAAATGAGAAAACCAGCTGTTTTATCTTGAAGATCAGTAGTAGGTTCTATACTCAACTAATCTTTTATATTGTGTACTACACCAAAGCTCTAAACAAAGGAATACTGCTCATATGATGAATGAAATGCAGTATTTCTTTACAATAAACCTTTTCCATGCTACCCTCTGCTTTCTCTTGGAAGTCAGTCGCACTGAACAGATGGTGAGTGACTCCACGATAAGGCTTTCAAGACCATTGTGTAAGTATTTAATCTCTTAAAACAAATAAGTTCCAGTGTAAATCCACGAGGCAATGCATAAATACACATAAACACACAAATATGTATATGAACAAACACTTATAAATACATGTAGAAATATGTGTCAAATCAAATATCCATTATCAAGATGTTTCCATAGAATATAAAGGAGAAAAAGTCTTCATAGATATCCTTGTAAAATGTGCAAATAGTAATGATGGTAAATCTTTTTTCTGTGTTTTTTTTTTAATCACTCTTCAGAATCTTACCACAGACATTCAGCAACTCATTACATTCTATATGAAGGTCACCAAAAGAAGATAAAAGAAGTAATTTGCTGCTTGGTTAATTTTTAACATATTTTTTACATTTCTTTTTAAATTTTTAAAATATTTTAAGGTGTGATGTAGGACTTTCTTACAAATATATATCTACTTTTTGTTCTCCACTGCTATGATCTAATGACGTTTTTTGCTAGAATATATAGAATTGGTATTAAAATGAATATTTAAATTTAACCCGTAGCACTATTAAAGTCATAAATTTTAAGCAACACAAGAGGTTGGAACTGTCATGGCTATAGCTGAGCAAATAATTGGATATATTTGTCACAAATTATTGCTCCAATGGATCTTTGACTGAGTCATTATGACAGCCCTACTCTGTTCCTCTGAAAGCAATTATTAAAGCAGCTTCTATCCCCTTAAACAAGACTGAAGAGAGAAAATGAGAGTCAGAATCTATGAAAAAGCAACATTTACACTTTTTTGAGCATGAAAAAGTAAAAGGTTCCCTCTTTCACTGACTGGTCTGTATTACAACTATGTCCAAAATTGATATTTTAAACCTGTTCACAGCCATGGTAGAAGTAGCTATTATTTATAGAGTTTTGATCCTACAAAGTCATTATTTTATGTTTTATTGAAGATGCTTTAGTTCCAAATTGTCTTATAAAACTCTTTTAGGGACTCATAAAACAGCAGTAAAAACATTCCTCTCAGTATAACCTGCTAAACTGCAAAAAGCTTTAAAGTGAAAAAAATTTTTAAGGTTTGGGTTGGGTGTCTTAGTGAAAAAACAAACAAACAAGAAATCTTTTATGCATAGGACTATGCTAGAACATTCTATGTTTCCAGGATGTAAGGCACCCAAAAGCTAATCAACACTGCATATGTGCTGTTCCTAACAATTTCAAGGAGATAATTCAAGACTTAATAACATAATATAATATTGCCAAGATTCATTCCTAATCTCTTTCTTTTTCCTAGCTTATTACTTATTAGCATTTCACAGAATAAATTATATTCCATCTTTGCCCAGATTTGGAGTAGTTGTTCAACAGTGTAATTCCACTGTTCTCCTTTTTTTCTATTTTTAAGAAAAATAAAAGACATTTGCTGCCAAAGGCTTTTCTTAATTCCTCCCTTTTCCACATAAATCCTTTTCTTACTTGTCTGAGAATTACTATCAGTACAGGTTTACCTCTGAATAGGGACACTGATGATGATAGTAATAGAAAGAATAATGAGCAAAAGGCTAATGAGAGGAAGAATCACTACTGAGAGAGTATTTCACAGTTCGACAATATTGTTCAGATGTTGAACTAATTTCCTCTCTGGAATAAATGTTTCTTTTTCACTGTTCTTACAGCAGGGAGCTTTATCCCTGATGAGATATTTTTATGTCTTGATTAATAAAGCTTGATGGCTTCTCCCTTCAGGTATCTACAGTAGCTTCTCCTTCCCACAGCCATCACTCATCTCCAGCTTTATCTCCCCTTTTATTTACACTGGCAGGAACACTTGTTTTGTAATTTTGCAGTATATGGTCTACCATGGTTCTAAAGGAGCAAGCAGGAATGAAACCTTCCATTTCTGAGCACTGGATACGAAGCCATTCCTATAAAGAACTTGCATTTTTTTTCTTGGCTCTCCCATATTGCTTGTTTCTTAAGAACAGTGGACAGGGAGGCAAAAAGGGGACAGAAAAGGGGGTGTTTTAGAGTTTTATGTGTGATTTAAAGACCTTCATAATGCTGGAGCAACCACAGCCTCCAAAAGGACAGAGTGGATGAAGGGGCTGGAGCATTTTTCCCACGAGAGGCTGAGAGAGCTGGAACTGATGAGCCTGGAGGAGAGAAGGGTCAAGAGATCTTATCAATACCTAATGGAGCAAAGAAGACAGGCCCAGATTCCTCACCCTGGTGCCCAGTGACAGGCCAAGAGGCAATGGGAATGGACTGAAACACAGAAGGTTCCTTCTGAACAGAAGAAGAATCAGTCCTGCTGTGAGGGTGATCAAACAGTGGCAGAGATTTTCCAGTGAAAATCCATCCTTGGAGATACCCAAAACCCAGGTGGGCAAGGTCCTCAGCAATGTGCTGTAGCTGGCTCTGCTTGAGCAAAGGGCTGGACTAGACAAGCTCAGCTGCTCTGTGATTCTGACATTCTGTGGAAGAACACACTACCTAGGCCACAAACATTATTCTAGAAATATGAACCTATTTGCTTTATTGGTTCTTCTCAGTGCTGATGGGATGGGAGCAGGTGTGGAAGTCGCTTTTCTTCCCTCATCATGATTTCTTGGCTGCTTCCCCCCAGAGATGAGTAACTGAATCTCCATCCTGGAAGTTCTTATGCCTGTGATAAACTATCAGAGGAGATATTCCATTAATGCCAGCAGTGCCACTGATGTGGTCAGAGCACAAACATACACAAAACATGTCCTGAGGATAAGATCTCTAAGGAGCTTTTTCTTTCGGTCTGGTTGGTGTTTTTGGTGGTAGAAGCTCTCCACCACTGGAATGCAGAATTTTACGTTCAGCAGCCATCAGATGACGATTGCACCACCACTCCAGGGAATCCAGCATCACTGCAAGCCTCTCTGACTTCAGCTCCTTGGAAGCTTTGAGTTTCAGGCCAGCTATAAATCTCCAGTCAAACAATCACCGTCAGGTGCTGGAGAAACAGGAGAAGGTTTCAAAGGCTCTCTGGTGCCAGGGCATCCGGCACACTGAAAGGGAAGGAGAATGTAGGAAAGCTCTGGACTTCCTGCCATCATTTAAAAAAGCCCTTCAACTGTCAAGCATGAGAGAAGTGAGGTACTGGAACAGCCAGCACTCTCACCTCCCAGGGGAAAGAATACTTCAGTGCTTCATTACATCTCCACATATACCATCAGCTGAGCCCCCACTAAAATACCTGCCATTCTTAATTTAGTCCTTCGAGCAAGCAAAATTGAAAATTATGCAAGAGATTATTATTTTAAATAAAATGAAAAAAGTCTCTAACTCTAACCCCATCTCTAAAATAATTCACTTTTTCTTTCTGGTTATTAAATAAAGAGGTAATATAAAGCATTGCAATTGTATGTTACATATTTTTGGGGGTTCATTATAAATGAACTTCCAGGAGAGCATTGAATGATTCCATGATCACCAGACGCCTGAGCAGTGGCTAGCAGCAGTTACCACATCCTACCTGTTGCAGCATTTCAGCACCTTCATATGCTTCAAGTAAGATGTGGATCTGATATTTGATACCCCTGAGATATTCCTATCTCAGTTGCTGAGCTATATGATAAAGGAAGTAAAATATAACCTCAGGAAATTCTGTAGAGTGTCAGTCTGGGAACAAGGAAGACTTCTCCAGCCACAGCCATTTGAGTGGTAATAGCTCCTCTTAAATACTACTCATTGGTTTAGTTCCATTTTGAGTGGCAGGGAAAGCTAGATTGCAGGCTTTTTCAATATACCATGAAAACTGCTTGTTAAAAAAATAGATTTGGGGTTCCAGCCAAGATCAGATAATAAATTATGGGCAAAACTAAATATAGTGCCCAAATGCAATCCATTTTAGTTACTGGCTCACAAAGGGAGACTGGCTGAAGGCATGCAGAATTCCCCTTATCTGAATCATTTTTGGTCTTGTGTGTCACCTCTAGGGAAGATTTAGACAGAATAAAGACAGGGAAGTCAGTATTTAACCCATTTATCTTTTTATGCAGATGCATACAAATATCTCATTATATTGCCACTTCTCTTAATTTCAGTTGTCATCATATCTGGTCACTTCACAATGTGTGGAAGCTCAAATAAAAGGATGAAAGGACTTTTAACTAGCTTTCCTTAACCTAAAAGTTTATTCTTTACAGAAAATAATCAATCATGCCAATTACCAATAAAAATATGTCTTATTTTTCCTGTATGGTTGCATGCTCTAACAGAATTTCTTGCTGGAAAAAATATGTCAGTTTAAGTTCCAGAACAATAAAAAAAATTACTGATTCAGTCCATCTCCTTCAGAGATCATTGCTCTCCTCTTGTAAGGGATTTTCAGAAACAAAAATGAATACGAAGCTGTAACTAAGTCAGTAAACTCTCTCTGAATAGGAAGAAGTCATCAGCTGCTCTTTGAGAATTTAAACAACCCATAAGCTCAGCTGCTTTATTTGCAGTTTTTCAGCTTTCCTTCAGTCACTTGCTGCTAACAATCCTGTAAATGTTTGCATATGTTTGAGTCTCTTTAATTTTTTTTTAAGAAACCCCTCCACTGACTATTGCTGTTTGTTGGTTTATGAATTATTCATATATTAAATTGTGACACTTGTATTTAACTGCAAATCCCAAATTAATTGGAAAAATTCCACAACGGTGCTTGTTTCTCTGCTGTGCTGCTGAGTAGTGATGTTAAACTAGCTC
>WAAE01025913.1:0-43820 GCA_013400495.1 Nicator chloris | reverse complement strand
CAGCTGTACTTATCTGCACAAGTTTATTGGTGCAGACTTATCAGAAATCCTTTCAGGCATTACTTTGTCTTATTTGAAGAAATGGGAGCAGTGACAGTGGCCTCTCAATGCTGTGGTGGAATACAACAGCAGGAAACAGAAGCTGAGACTCCATCCCTCCAGACCAGCAATCTCAGGGGCCAGGAAGATCAGTTTCTCTCTTTTCCTGGTATCTGCATCATCCAGTGTTAAACTGCTTAGTTTCATGTTTTCTAAGATCAGATATCTTGAATTATTGTGCTTAAACATCAGCACAACTGACTTCACAAACTTGCTTATATTGGAGTTGAGTAAATTTTGGTTAAGACTTGAGGCTCTGTGAAGAGAAGTTTGAGCCTACAGAATAATATAAATGACTGCTTTCTTTTGTTCTTGGATTTGCAATGCTGAGAAGATATGCAATATGAAGAAAAAAGACAGGAAGTTAAATTAAAAACTGGTATTAAGAGAAAGATTTCAAGAACCTTAACTGGAACTTCAGCAGAATTATGTGATTAAATCCAAAGCTGTGCACCTTTAACCTAAACCAGTAACACTCCATTTATTGCTTTAAGGTCCTCCAGGATGATAATACACGTAATGAGTTGGTTCAGTCTTGGCAGAATGAATTAAATGCTTGCATCGTTTTACACCAGTACTTGGAAGGGAAGCATCACTCCTCTTACTAAGTTTGAGCAGCTTAATCTTTAGGCTTAACACACTCTGACACACGTGGACTTCAAAAAAACACCAAACAAAAACCTCTGTGACAGTTGCCCCCTCTTTATAAAACATAACCCTTCAGATTGAATGAGATGATGGTGAGTTTGGTTGCCCAAGAACTGGGACAGGTTTCAATTACCTGCCCAGTGGTTGAGCTCCCAGTTCCAGGCAGTGACTGCCACATTTGTCTGTATCCTGGAAAATTGTCACTATGTATTATCAGATTGGAGACACAAACTGCCTTTGCAGATGATTGATCCCTAGTCCTGATGTTACTTTTTTCAAATTTTATTTTATTCAATGAACCAGGAAGTGGTTCCTCTCTTCCTGATCAGTGGTCTAAGATACCAGTTTTATGTGGAAATGGAAAACCATGTCTTTTGTTAGCTTTGTTTTTAAAGAAAATCTCAGAAGTATGTGTGGTGCATGGATTTTATGCTGGAGAAAGAAAAAAAGAAAAAGAGGAATCTGTATGATATGCCTAAGAGCCAAGATTTAATGATCTTGCCATCCTGTTGCCTAGCTCTAGGTGGCTTTCCACTCGAGATTCTAATTGTGCTGGTTTCCATTTGAGGATATCTCTCTATGTCCACATACCTAATCCAGCCACCAAACCTGTGAAGGCAGATGCTTGAAAGATAACCATTCCTGTCCTTACTTTCTGGATCACCTTATTGGATCCAGCCTTAAGAGCACATTGCTGTTGGGCAGCAGCAAATTAACTTTATGAAATGCAGTTTTTAAATTTGTTCTTATCTGTCTAACAAATTGCAACCTTAAAAAAGAAATAATCTGGCCTAGAGATTTAAATTTATCATGGCATTAATCTGACTATGTTTTTACTCTGCTTAAAGTTTAATTTGATTCTTTCCCTCCAACAAATCTCATGTTAATTAAGACAGCCCAAAATGAATTATAGGGACTCTTACTGGATGATCGTTAAATATTTCAAAGATAAGTGAAGCGACTCCTGCCTTCAAGTGAAGCAGAAACAGCATGAGAGCATGAACACTGATGGGCATGAGATGGCAAATTGTTACATGAAAAAGAGCTGTGAGGCTCCTACCAGCAGATCTTGCCTTATAGACCCCGTAAAGACAGTGACAAATCTGTAATTTCTATCAGGAGTACATAAGGTGCACTATCAGTCCAGTGTAGCAGTCTGGACTTTTTTTTTGGCAGTGGCCATCAACACAAGTACCCCATGCCAATTGTACATAGCACAACTGGAATAGTGTGTACAAACTCATCTGCAGAGTCAACAGGATCGCACTGCAGCTGAGGCAGTGAATTCCAACATTTATCTATAACAGGCTGCAGGCCCAGTCAAGCACTTTTCCTCCCCTTAGAAGAGGGCTATCAGTGATGCCAAACTCTACAAACAGCACTCAGTGCTCTCTTTCTAATTTGCATTGGCTTGAAATGTAGCTTTTCAGATATACTTGAAGGTAGAATTGAGCCTATAAAGGCCCCATTCCTGCAAAGTGTGATGTGCATACGAATAACTCATCTTACAAAGGTTCCCATTGACAGCATTAACTTTATAGCCAGATGTTTTGTGAAATCAATACCTTTGACAGGAGGGACGTTTTTAGAACATGAGATGCACAGCTTTTCACATCCATTAGGAATGAATATTCAGTAAAATTCCCATAGTTGAATTTCAGATAATATGAAATGCATTATTTCTTCTTCATAGAATATGACTCGCTATATAGTTATCCTGGTTGACCAGCAGATGTTGACAGATGTAAAGCAAAAAATATCTGTGACAGTGCATGATTTCATACTCTAAACTGTCCTTTTTAAAAAAAAGTTTGTTGAGCATAAGAAGATCATGAGTTCTTAAAAAGTTTATTAGACTCTGTGAACTGCATAAATGAGTTTTTTTTCCAGTATTGTGCAGCTCGTGCTGTATATTGTAGTATAATTTAAATCAGTTGCTGAAATGGCAATAAGGTCACAGTATCTCTTTTAGGATAATAAACTAACTATGCTAACATTTTTTTTTCCCAAAGGGATGGACTCCCAGATTTGGGGGTTTAGATGAAGAGTGCACAAGTGTGTGTATGAAGCAGTAGCAAATGGTAGAATAATCAGCAGAGTTGTATAAAGACAAAAGCAGCAGCAACTGATCATGTTACAGGTTGATGCCATCCAGTGGTTCACCAGAGCACTCAGGAACAGGTTTTGAGTAGTATCTGGTCCCATTTATACATCAGGATACAGAATTGCTCCTCTCTGATATTATCACTCCAGTTGAACTTGCTTGTGTTTAACAACTATTAACTTACCTTTGTTCTAACCTACAATAATCTTCACATACGCTTTGACCTAATTTCATGTACACGGGTATATATTGTCTGTGTCATGTGTCTGTGTGCACATACAGACAACAGTAATGTTATATGGCACAGTTTCCATCTGAAGGGGCATGCCTCAGCTATTCAAAGAAAAACCAGCTAATTCTTCTGTAAGTCACATTAAAAATATGTGCTCCATAAGTGGAGAATTGTTTTATATACAGCTCTACACAGCAATAAACTTTTTATTTTCTCAAAGGCCCATAATGGGGAGACATACTAAATGGGCTGCAAGCAATTATGAATGCTTGAAGCAATTATGAATGCTTGCCAGAAGTAACCTGCTACACCATCCTAACAATATTACAATTTATTTATGTGGCTGCCATTTAGAAAATAAGGAAATACCAAAGGACTCGGTGTAGTGGATTTCAGATGGATGCATTGCATTGCCAAGCTGCAGAAAAATTGCCTGTAGACATTAATTTTATCATGTTCAGTAAGGAGAACCGATATTCTGGTTAGTTTCAAATCAGGAAATTTGTGCAAAATGTAAAAAAAATTAACTCAGGCCCCGACCAGAAATCTGGTTGCTAGTATGTGCATGTTGATTTTAGGGGCTTGAACAAGGTATTGAAAGTTGTTTCTTCCTCTGGGAATGGACATCAATGCTAAACAGCTCTGAGAGACCATAAACAGCTCACACTACTTTTCCATGCAAAAGCAGCTTCAGGAGTGTTGTGTACTGGAATGCCTGCAATTCCCTGTGGAGTCACAAGGAATGGCATCAGAACATGATAAACACACGCTGCAGTACATTAGAGGAACTACTAGATTCTGTTGTCCTATGTGACAACGGCATCAATTTCAAAACGGCAGATTTGGATGGGAAGGAGTGTGTAGTTATGAAGGAGAAAAAAATATTTTCCATGTGGCTCTCTTTTTCTCTTCTGTAAATAAAAGAAGCAGAAAGAGAAAGAAAAGGGCTGAGAAGTGCAAAATGACTGACAAATGAAGTTATCCCTCTTCAATTTTGACGGGAATATAAAGGATGTTGAAACCAAGCCAGTTTCCTGGCAGGCTGTTTCATGGGAATTCCTGTCTGCTAACAAGAGTGATTAAAACAGCAACTGAAACTTTAAATATGAGTTACCAAGAAAGCCTTTTGAAAACTTAATTGTTGCAGTTTTTCTATTCCCTTGAGTGCCAAGCAGCATGCAGTTAGTGTCATGCCAGCCTTCCCCCCCACAAACTTAAGTCCATAGCATTTCAAATATAGACCTAAGGTTTCTGTGTGTCTGTTAGCAGGGAAGTGCCTTCTCTCATCTAGCAATTATTACTTTTTTCCCCTAATCTCAGCCACAGGCGGTTTAATTTTACTTTGATCAACTGTCTTGTCTTTCTATCACTTGTCTGAGATCTGAAGAGAGAGAAACATCACTGAGAAAATGCTTGTGAACTGGCATTAATGTGATTTAACTCGTTTGAATAAGTTTGGGATTAAATTTGGCACTTTTTTATCTGTAAGTTTGGATAGTTAGTTTTCACAGATGTTGGGATGAGAAAGCATGAACACGTGGATTCACTGCAATAGTTAGAGGTGCCTACATGCATCTGTGCTCTTAGCATGTTAATTTTTAATACATAATCCTGTGCTCTCTTGTATACTTACATCGATTATTCCCCACCTCCTCAAACTGTGATCTTGCCTTTTCCTCTGAAATACAAGAGTATTGGTTGTTACAGCATGCTGAAATTTGACTAATGGCATGGATGAGGAGAGTAAAACCAAAGATTTCTTGGGGCAAAATGCTGGCTGCCTGTCACGTCTCTGCAGACTCTGCTTCTCTGGTACCCTTGCAGGCTACACTGCAGAATAGTGATTTCAGCAGCGGATTTTTGCCATTATTATTTAGATCCTTGTCAGACTATTTAGGGCTTTATAGGCTTAAATTGTCCCTTTTCACTTCCACCCAGGAGCTCACTGAAGGCCAATACAGTGGTGCTGAGGGTAATAGTATAATGGGCTTACCTCCTACTCATGCTTCCATGTAACCCAGGTTTCAACATCTGAGGCATCACAGGCAAGCTCTTTCTGAAAACTGTATTACAGTGACCTTATTTTGGTAAATCCAGCAGTGGAGAGCAAACAGCATGGAGATGAACTGGTCTCTGCATTAAGAGTGCAGGAGCAGCCTGGCCAACAAAAAGAAGGCCCTGACTGACAAAAAAAAAGAGTCTCTCCTGTTTAAAATAAGTTTCCAGGGTAAACTGGGGTGATGTTACCTCTGACTTGATTAACTGTGTAGCACCTGAGTGCTAAGTTAATGTGACTATTGGATTATATATTCCACGAGTTCAGCACCAGCAGACAAGATGAAGCTGTAGGACTGTGTACCACAGAAAACTGTTTATCTTTCTTACTGCATCCAGTGTAATCCTGGGAGTCAAACAGTAAGGGAACACCATTCCAAATAATGACTTAGACAGTTCACAACATAATTGTCTTATATGTCATTCAAAGCATCCAGATTTCTTACAGCAACCTAAAAGTGCTTTGTTACTGAGTCTTTTTTAAGAATAACACTTGTTAGCAATATTGTCTCGAGGCTAAAGCACTTTCTGGTTTATTATTTCTCACCGTCCTTTGGTGCACTGCATTGTACTATGAGCTAATTAAATCTGTTGTCTTTAGAAACTACAAACTCCCTGTTCTGTGTTTATCTTGTCAGGCTGAACACAAAAAGGAAAAGTTTGGAGGTAAAGGCAGATATATAACCAAGATTGATGTAGATAGATCTTACTGGATCTCTTGTTTAGTACCTCAAGCTTCACTGTCCAAACGTTGAAATGGTTTAAATTCCTGAACACTTTCACTGTGCAAAAACAATTGGCAAAGGAAGGATAACACACACAGTCAGTGGCTTTGTTTTGCTAATTGTTGTTAGGAGTTTGCAGACAAGCCCATAGTAAACCACTTTTTCTTCACTAATTCAGTGTAAGGATCATGAAGAAAGACCTTCCTGAGGAGGACTTTGAAGAAGTGTAAGAAAAGGGGTTTGTGGGGTAATTCAGAGAAGGAATTCAGAAATGTCTCTGTGGAGTCCTCATAACTTACTACAGAGTAAACAAACAGGCTTGTAGCATGCACAGTTACAATAGTAGAAGAAACAAAGGGCAAAGCCCAAATTCAGAGAAAAAGAGATACAAAAAGTTCTTCTGCAAATTTGCAATGTAGTTTAAAAAATGTGTAATATCTACAATTACATTATAAACTGTTGACTTGAGCATTCAAGAACACTCTCATTACAATAGACAGGATCATTATTTTGTGAAATATTGCCAATGACAAAATACAAATTGTAGAACAGTCACTCTTCCCTCAAAAGCCAAAAAGTTACCAAAATAATTTTGTTAAATAATCAGTTTATAGGCACATAGATCATAAAATACCAGAGTGGTATGAAACAGCCAACATCAATTTATCAAGAATAAATCAAGTCAAATCAGTCTGTGGGGGGTTTTTTGACAGTGGGGGGTTTTTTGACAGTGTAACTGGCCTGGTGGATACAAAGGAAGCAGAGGATGTGATATATTTGGACATTAATAAGGCTTTTGACACACTACCAGTTACATTCTCATAAGCAACTAAAGAAAATGTTCTGGATGAAATTGTCATCTGGTGGGTGCATCCACCGGCTGCAGAAATGTACTAAAAAGTAGTTATGACAGTTCACTGTCAAATTAGGAAGACATGTAACGTTCTTTACAGACTTTTCCTGTGTTTTGTTCAAGTTTCATTAATGATCAGAAAGCGCTCATCAAAAAATGGAGATTTTTATTTTATCCACTGATAAGATGGGAATATTTTGGAGGATTAAAATTCAAAAGTCATGGCAGTTTGAAGAAGTGGTTTGAAAATCATCACACATGAAAGACCTGCTACGCTTACTAAGAATAAAATACTCAAGCAGATTTGAAGTAAGGATGATAATACTGTACAAAGGAGCAGGGATAGATCACAGTCAAAAAATGAAACTACAGTTTCATACTGCTAAAAAAAAAGAGCAGAGGAATTTCAATGTTTGTATCTAAAGCATGGGGTAGGAGGTATTTTGTTGTACGTATGGCATTTTAACTAGACCATTATGTCAGATGCTTGTATTTCAGAATAGGTAAACATTGCTGAGAGTCAAAAGGAAAGTCAAAAGAGATATGAGAAATTTAGAAAATGGCTTGTGAGAGAGGTTTGAGAATTTGCTTATTTGTTGTGGCTTCTTTGTTCTGAACAAAACAAGTATGAGAAAGCTTGTCATAAAAAGAACCGGGAAATATTATTATGACGAGAAATTCAAATTCTTTCTTATCCACTGAGTATAGGACAAAAGTAGTTAGCAAAATTTATCCAAGAGAGAGTTAAGTTAGATGCTAAGAAAATGTAAATGTAAGGACAGATTGTGCTGGAACATGCTAACTGTGCAGTCTCCTTCACTGGAGGTTTCTGAGGACACATTAGATGAATGTGTAATCAAGAGTGAGCTGGGTGTGCTTCATCCTGTCTCAGAGATTTCTTTCAGCCGAGCTTTGTGTGATTTCTACTTAGTAATGCAAATGTCTGAAATTAGTACTTAGGTGGATTCTAGAAAATAGCTCTGAGGTGGATTCAGGCAAAACTATCTCTGCCAACAGACTGGCCGCAAAGCCTCCTGACGAGACCTGAAAGGTAGGAATGAGGGGGTGAAGAGAGATGGTGACCCACAGTCAGTTGGGGAAGTGGTGGGCTGTGCTGGCAAGAAAGTGCAGTAAACAAGGACACCCAGATCAAGCACATGAAGGCAAACAGGGAAATGCCACAGACAGCATCATGGGGGAAACTCTCACAATTTATGAGAAATCAACTGGTTGGAGCACCCCTCTGAAATGCCCTTACACTGATGTATGCATGTAGTAGGAGATGAAAGCAGGAGGAATCAAAAGCCTGTGTGCAGGTGCAGGTCTACAGCCTTGCACAGACGTGATGGAACAGCTCCCACAGCCAGCGTGCTGCAAGGAATGGACACAGGCACTGCAGCACAAACAGGCGGTGGGGACGGTTGTGGAGTCATTCAGCTTTTTGTCAGAGACTAACAGGGATTAATGGAGCCTTGGCCTGGGACAGAAAATTAGACAGTCAACGGTTTATGTCTTAGGATTAGAGGGCAGACCATGTTGTGGCAGGTATCTGCTACAGACTGCCAGATGGGGAAGAGGATGCTGCTGACTTCAGACAAAGGGAAGAAGCTTCACATTCAAAACTCTGCTTCTCATAGGAGGCCTGTTATGTGCTGGACACAGCCTTAACCAAGCAATCCTGAGATACATGGATGGCACTGATGGCACCTTCCCAGCAGGAGTGACTGGTGATCCCACAGTGGCTGACCCTCCATTAGACTGGATGCTTGCAAACAAGAAAGGTTTGGGGATATGGAAGTTGGGGGCAGTCTTGGATGCCCATGAGGTGGTGGAGAGCTCATTCTGAGCAACAAATAGGAGGAGCATGACTCTGGATTACGGAACAACAGACTTTGGCCTCTTGAAGGATCTACTTCATAGGAGATGGTCATGGGCTGAAAAGCAGACCAGGAGCTCTGGCTGATTTTCAGGATGCATAGTAATGAGCCATGCCAATGTGAAAGAAATCAAACCAAAGTAGCAGGAGGCCTACACCTCTGTTCTGTTTTGGGCCTCTCACTGCAAGAAGGACATTGAGGTACTGGAGCATGTCCCAACAAGGGCAATAGAGCTGGTGAAAGGTCTGGTGTACATTTCTTATAAGGAGCAACTGTGGGACCTGGGGATGTTTAGCCTGGAAAAATGAGGCTGAGGGGAGACCTTTTTGTTCTCTACAGCGACCTGAATGGAGGTTGTAGAGAGAAAGGGATATTAGGAAAAATTTCTTTGTGGAAAGGGTGGTCAGGCAATGGAAGGGGCTTCCCAGGGAAGTGGTAGAGTCACCATCCCTTGAAGTGCATGTGGATATGGCACTTGAGGACATGGTTTACTGATGAATATGGTGGTGGTGCTGTGTTAACAGTTGGACTTGATGGTCTTAGAGGTCTTTTCCAACCTTAATGACTCTATAATGGGTGAGGATGAGCTCCTTACTTAACCCAGACCTAAAAAGGAATAGTAGAAGAGGCGAAAGCTGGAACAGGTGAAAAAGAGGAATACAGAGATATTGTCTGACTGCAGGAATGGCATTAGGAAGGCTAAAGCCCATCTACAGCTGAATCTTGGAAAAGACAGGAAGGAGAACATGAAGGACTTTAACAGGACCATCAACAACAAAAGATCAGTGAAAATGGGGGCCTGACAATAAATGGGGTGGAGGAGAAAGGACATGGGAAAGGATGAGATACATTCTTCACCTCAGCCCTTACTGATAAAATCTGTCCTGAGGAATCACAGCTCCCTGAGACCCATGAGAAAGGCTGAAGCAGTGAAGTTTTATACTCAGGAGGATCACATTACAGAATATTAAGCTGAGTGCACATACTCATCTCTGGGACACAAGTGAATGCATCCGTGGGGACTAAGGCAGCTGGCTGATGTCATCGTGAGGCCACTCTTGATTGTCTTTGGAAAATTGTGGTGACTGGGGGAGGTTTCAGAGGACTGGAAAACCAAAGGTCATTGATATGTTCAATAAGGGCAAGCAAAAGGGTCTAGGGAACTACAGGATAGTCTACCACACCTTAATTGCTGTCATATAGGTGGAGCAAATCCCACTGGAAACATTTCCCAACAGATTATTGTGTTTTAGGCATTTTCCAATCCTTTGTAGAAGAATGTGACACATTTTTTTGCTATTCTTAGTATGACACACAGAGGTTTCTTGTCTACAATGCTGAGGCTCTATTCGGTTCAGTGATCTTGCTAGTCAAATGTCACCTGCCTTTTTCTGTCTCAGCAACAAGCTGAGACAGAAACTTTTAGCATCTCACAAATGCTGGTGGAACTCCACATAGTCAGAAGTCTTTTCCAAACAGCACACTCCTACATTCTAGTAGGGGTCAGATAAANAGGGGAAAAAAAAAAAAAAAAAAAAAAAAAAAGAAAACAAGAGCCTGCTTATTCTGAGCTCCCCCATTTTTGCACGGCCATCCTCATGCCGTAGTTGGGCACAATAAAGTGGAACCATCTGGGACTTGCAGATATACATGAGAGAGAGTGAGGATGAGATTATCTGGGTGCAGACTGATTGCAGTTGCAAAAGTAATAAAATCATTTTTAAGGGAACAATTTTCAGGAAGTTTAATTTGCAGAGTGAGAAAATTAATTGAGAGCATAGGCAATTTTCATCTTTCCATCCAACAAGGAGAAAAAAACTAAAGGGAAATAGTGAATATAATCAGAATGACAGGAAAAAGAAACAGTCACTTATAATTGTTCTAGGTGACAACATAATTTTTTCAAGAATACAGAGGTGTCTGCTTTCAATAGCTCTGAAAATACATGAATGATATCCAGTCAACTATTTATTATGACCAAAACACTTACATAATAAGCAAGAGGCTTGGATGGGACAAATTCATATTCCCAAATTTAAAATATTTTTTAAATCAATAATTAACATACAGGTGAAACACATACACAAATTTTGTGTCTATGCAAACAAAAAAAAACTTTTGTAATTCAAGAGGAAGAATTGTACAGCTTTATTAAACAAAGCATGTCTGTGAATATCTATTGAGGCTGTGGGGGAAAATCTGTCTTGAAAAAATTAAGACATTTCAACATTTGCATTTTTTCTGAATTAGCATAAAATTAAAATATCTAATTTTTTTCATGGAACAAAACTACTTTTTGTAACAAGCTTGTTTTCATATTCACCATGGTCATAGCTGAGACTGCCTGGTTCCTGATTCTGGGGATGATTCTGCGTGAGCTGTGGTGTTGGGAGAATTTAGTGCTGTTTGGAAGACTGATAACTAGCAACTGGTCTGAAGGAGCTGTTTGCCAAAATAAGCAGAGTGCAAGAAAACTACAGCCCTTTCCAACATGTTTCCTTTTCTAGGAAGGGTGGGATACTACTCTGCAATTATAATGAACTGTCTTGTACTGAAAGGATTCTTAGCTGGCAAATGTGTCTCATTTTTAAATCCTTAATACTGGTTGAGCTGTGAAAAGTAAGTGAAACAGATATGAGAATCTGACCCACACGACTTCTTAACAAAGTAAACATTATCAATGAACACTTGATTTCCTGTATCCTCAAGGAAAATTGCTATGGAAGAAAAGACTGCTCATGAGCGGCTCTTGATAGCCTCTTTTCAAATGCTTATCTTCCTGGATCAGCAGGCAAGTCGTGTTTATGAGGAGGGCTCCACTCCACCTCCTTGTTCGGAATACCAAGGGTAATTCACACACATTTGTATCTTGGTTTTCATCATGTTCTGCTCTGCTGTAAATACCAGTTTTATGGACGACTATCAGCCTATCTGACACTCCTCTGTTGGCTGGAGATGTGAAATTCCCCAGCTCCGTTTTTTGTCAGAACATCTCCCAGAGATATAATGAGCAGCAGCAGGGATTGGAAAAAAAACACTTGACAAGTGCTCAAAATCCAGCTTTGTTCATTCTTTGTGGCAATCTGTTCTAAGGTTTGCTGCCTAATAGTGCTCACACTACAAAATAGTGCTTCCTACATGATTAGCCCTTCCCACTATTAAAATATTGCATTCTTTATGTTTAACTTGATCGTAAGAAGAACTTTCACATCAGGCTGCTGTTGGAATTGTTTTACATGAAAAACAGTGCAACTGTGTTTTAGGCACTCCAGAACCTCTAAAAACCATACAAAATAAATAAGCTGCCACTGACAAGGACAGAAAACAAGTGCTACCATGGAAAAGATGCCATTTCTTCACATTTGGGGTATTTGTGTAATCTTTGCTGCATAGCACAATTATTCTGAAAATTTCTATTCTTTTCTTTCTTAAAACATAGTGTCTTTAATCGTTAAAATAGCTGCCTGTCTAACATTCAGTGCTTCTGCCCTATAGAATTAGCCTTTCGGAAAAATGCCTCAAGGCAAAAAGAGGCAAGTCTGAACCTGACCCACATCCAGAGATTTTTGTGAACAGGAACCCCATGGGCTGTTGAGTTGGTAATGATTAGAATTGCAGAAAGTTTCTTTCTTATCCTGTTCTTCCTCGTGGCAATGCAAAGCAACAACAATGCATGCAGAAACTGTGTTAGTGTGTTCATATCCCAAATTCAAAAGCACTAAAAAAGTAGAAGGTGGAGAAATAATATTCTGGTTGCAGAAATAATACCAGGTTATATTAAAAAGGGGTAGCTATGTATCTGTAAGTCCAGTTGGATTTTAGAAAATAAGAAAGGTCAGCCTACTGCCTTGCTCTTTCCATGATGTTATCATGAGCTTCATAGTTTTGGTGGTTTTCTTGACTTTATCTTCTCCCTTGAAAAAATCTGCCTTTATTCAAAATTGTTTGTTTGTTCTGTTAATATTAACAGGACACTTTGCATGACTAACATATCGATCACAGCCATACATCTTTGAAATTAAAAGTGAATTCATTCCTAATAATAATTCCATATAATCTGCACTTCATTACATCTTTTAAACAGTGGTGAACTGCTGCTTTGATCATTGTCCCCTTAATTATCTTTAGGACATATGTTGCCTTCTAAAAAAAAAATTAAATATATTTAACCTTTTGTTTAAGTGCCTGTGAAGTCAATACCATTTATATTTTACAAATAAATGCACTAGAATTAGAGATAAACTAGGGACGTAAGTGAGGTTTTACATACTAGATTTTGCTATGGCCCTTGCACCTTGAGGTAGAACAGAGTACTGGGAGGTAATTTTTGTATTTAGAAATCCTGTGAACTGCAGTTCTATGGACTGGGCTCAGGTGTATGTGTGGAAACACACCTGCTGCTGGCACAGAGCAGCCGTGGGTCGCCCATGCCACCACCATCTGTGGCGTATGTGCCACTTGGCAGAGGGGTTTCCCTGTATTTCCTAGGAGGCAGGCCCCATCCATCCCTTTGCTGTTGCCATGGCCACATTCTCCCTCCCAGCATCCTTGAGATTGCCTGTGTACTTCCACCTTCCTTGTGTTCAACATCAGCACGGAAGAATGATGAGTTTTGGTGATGCACCTGGTGAAATACAGCAAGATGGGGAAATTAACCACAGAAAAGGACAAACCAGAAACTGGTCTTCAGCTGAAGGTAGTTTGTGCTCCTCATTGCAGCACTGAATTTAGGTGTCTTCATAAATAAATAATCTAAATACGTATTTATAAAGATATAATCTCTCTAAATACGTAGTTGTTATGTAACACATTATACCTAGAGGACAGGTTCCAGTTTCCCTGGATTATCAAATTTGAGGTGGAATTTTGAGAAAAATGTGTAGTACCTGAGATCTGGTTCAGGGATTCTTTCTTCAAATACTCACTACTTTAGCTTATTTCACAGACCTTCCATAATATCAGTCAATATTCCTATTTTTATAAGAATAGCTTTGATTTCTCAGTAAACAAATCTCATTTTGTTAGCTTGCTGTGGTGATAACATTTTACATTACAAGCAGCTGCTCTGTAAAGATTGAAATGAGGACTATGTGTTAATACCACAAAGAAGAAACACCAAGCTGCAAAGTGCCCTTTCTTTGTCCAGGTGCCAGCACTATGAAGAATCAATACAAAATGAACAATTAGAATGAGAAAGAAAACAAACATAACACTGTCCCCGTTGCTTCTTTCTCAATGTTAAAAAACCTTGTTGTTAAACAGGCAGAGGGGAAAAGAGGATGAAATGCTGTGAGATATGAAAAAATTAAGCCCTCATAATTTAGGACTTTGTCTTCCTCTAAAATGGCAGGAAGACCAAGGTCATTTTAAGCCAGTGAAACAGGAGCCATTCTGCTGTGTCCTTCAATTAAAGCAGGGTGTGCATAAAGATGATTTTCTCTACTGCATCCTTTTCAGACTCTGACCCAGTAATGACAACCCAGTTTAGCATGATGACTTTGATAATCATTTTTATCTCAGGTATGCTGAGGTGGTGAAGAAAAAAAAAAAATCTTATGGTTTATTATGGCCTGGCAACATAATAAAGTGATAATATATTTCACTATTAAGGAATGGGATCTTTATTTCAGAGAAATTGTAGAAACAATTTAAGCAGTCATGAGATGGAAATTATTTAAAGGGAGAGGAGCTCCAGCCAATGAGCAAAATCACGTTTCAAAGGATATGATCTTTATTGGGATTTTAGTGGTGCACAGGACTTTTGCTGTGTTATTCCCTGCAGTAGACAGACATCCAGCAAACTCAGACACACATCCCACTTGCATGTACTGCAGGATACAGAGTTCAGTAAGCAGGGAATAATCCTTCCAGATGCAGAACAATAATTCAGAAATAACAGCCTAAAATAAACAGAAGAATTGAGTGTGAGGGTTTCGCACCATCTCCTAGACTGAGCGTCTGTTCAGCAGCTGAGGTGGATACTTGGATTCAGAAGCAAATCTTAGTATTTTTGCATAAGTACAAGCCCCTTACTCCTGTGAGAAGGGATTTTCCCAGCTGCTATGCTCCAGTGTGGAGAGCCACCTGGCGGGGGCTGGCAGCAGTGCCTTGCTGCGCTCGCCTGCAGAGCCCAAAATACTCTCTTTGCCGTATTCCTTTGGTTATTATCCTTGGGATTTCTCTTTGCAAAATATTCATAGCCTCCTAAGTTTTTCTGCTGTTTTTTCTTCTTTTTTTGTTTTTGTGTTTGTGCAATTGTAGTTATTCTTTGCCGAACAGGATTCATGAACAAGACTAACTGTTAGTGAGCCATTTCATAGCTGGCCAAAAAAAAAAAAAAGTTACATACTTCAAAGTAAAAATTCACAATATCTTACAGATGGAAACCAAATTCACCAAATAATTTCATGTGGGGGAAAGAAAATGTGCCTCATTCAGATGCCTGCTTGAGCTAGACAAGGGGAATTATTTTCTGTCTGCCTGCTGTCTCAGGGCTTAGAACAGTGTGGAAGGCTGGAAGGGATTTGATTCAGTTCTAATAAAATCCATCCTCTGTAAGACGGAAGGCTGGATGTGGGCTGAGGAGGAGGTGCCGCTAATCAGATCATGAGATGTTCTAAACAAGGGCTTCCTCACTCTTCCCCTTTGAGATTGCTTCATTATTTATTAAATAGTGACATAATTACACATCCCAAAAAAAGAAGGAAAAGAAGAATACTAAAAAGAGAGAGAGACTGATTCTCCAGCTGTGTGCCAGGACTTTTGCTGGATAGACAGTATATTAATGCAGTTGGATGCACTACAGGGGTAGCAGGGGTTGGACCAGATGGCCTTTAAAGGTCCCCTTCCAACCCAAACTAATCTGTGACTCTATGATTCGACACACACCAGTGTTCCCACAAGTTACTACCGGGTAACACAGAGAAAGTTCCTCAACGGGTGAAATGCAAGGCAGACTGCCCATTGTGGCACCAGGGCACTTTCCAGGGAGGTAGGAACTGGGAATTCAGATCCCCTCAAGAAGAGGAGACATCTGAGCTTGGGGCTCCTAAACTGTGCATCCCTGAAAGGCTGAGTGAACCCACCCTTTCTTTTTTTGTTTGGCAAGTCCAGGCTTTCTTTAGCATTGTTCTTTTAACAAATTCTGAGATAATATTTTTTCTAAGAGGAAAAGATTTTTTTTTTCTCAGTAGGAGAAAATGGGGGGAAAATCTATATGAGCCACATAAATGTGGGTGTTTGATCCAAATCAAAAATTTGATTCAGCTAACAAAAAGTCTCACAGCCTTAATTCCAAGTGTGGGTTATCTTTTTAAGTATGCATAGTCGCATTGATATTTCAAAAAAGAATTCAGAAAGTGCTCCACCTATATGTTGCATCAGAGTTTAAGGAGAGTGTTGGAAATTCAGGCAGTGAATTTTCTAATTTCCAAGTGTTTCAGGAAAACAGAAGCTTCTTTCAGAATGTTGAGCATCCTTTATCCCGAGAAATATCTGGGGCATTTTATTTCACTGCAGGAAACAATAGCAAGTACAATTATTCTCTTTTCTGTTGTTATAAACTTTTGTGTAATTAATTAAACATGCAACACCAAACTGTTATGAGAGGGTTGAGTGTGCTAGACAGTGTAGCTCTTATCGTGCAAGAGAGGTTGGAAAACCACTTATCTATATTCTTCTGCAGGGTATGCAATGTTCCTTGCAGGGTTAGGGTGAGCTGAGTACCACAGCCTGCCCCCATCTCACCTAAGCCCTTTCTTTATAGCTCACTTGCATTAAAGTCAGTGTAGGTCAGTATAACACCCCCACACTCACTTTCCTGCAGCATCAGGTGGACCCCATAACCTCAGGTCAAACACACTGCACTCATCTGGCTGCTCTGACATTGCTGCTCAGTCACCATAAAGGTCTAATGAACATTTTCTGTCTGCAGCTGTTTCTTTGCTGGTCTCAGGAGCAGGTGTGGGCTGAGTGAGTGCCCTGGCAGGGAATGCACAGCCTCAGAGGCACAGGCAAAGCACCAGCCTGTAGGAAAAAAGTCAGTCCAGGCTTTTTTAATTCCTCTGTTTTTAAAATATTGTTTCTTTCACATTTTTGGTCCCATTTTTCTTAATTTAAAAACACATTCTCATATTAATATACTTCATGTCAGAGGTAGTTCTGATTTGAATGCCAGAGTAACAGAGTGCCTGTAGTTCCTCTGCTTAGTATGTGAGCTGCTGTTTATTCTAGAAGGTCTTTCAACAACACATCTTATTATCTCAAAACACACAGAAAAAAAAAGATGGTGCATTCACAATGCCCTTACATCATGTTTCTAGTTATTATATAAACTTGTTGATAACTATTTTCACCCTAAAGACAATGGAACAAAAACAATTGTTTGCCAGCAAACACAAACATCAACTTTTAAAGCCTTTGTCTCATAAAGTACAAACCGTGGCATATGCTTCAGAAAAATCTTTACCTCTTTCCACTTTTCACCTGGTTTGTTGCACAGGGAACAACAGAGGAACTTAAACTGCAGTTCTGTTTTACAGAATCAGCTACTTGCTGTGAGCATTCAAGTAGAATTGCTGATTTTACAAACATGTACATCCACCTGTCAAAACCACAATTCACATTAAATGGACATTTTAAAATTAATGTTCTTTCATGAACTAGGTCACATGTGATCTTACATCTGATGAAGCAAGAATCTAGGACAGAGCCAGTTTGTGGTCCTAAAATTACTGCTGTTAATATCTAAATTCATGTGATTCAAATTTCAATTTTCATGTGGGCTATTCACTTAAGATTTGAACTCAATGATCTTTGTGGGCCCCTTCTAACTCAGAATATTGTGTGAGTCTGTCCTGTCACTCCATGTCCTGGTCAGATTTTTTGAAAATAGAAATTTTCAAATATAATTTGAATTATTTCAATTTATCACTGATGATTCAAAAAAATGCAATTTTGTTGCAAAAATGCATTTCCTTGAGTTCTTGTACTATTCCAGGAGTCAAAGCAAAGCACTAACACGTCCTAAATCTCTGTGAGCTCATTAGTGAAACAAGTTCAGGATAGGACCACCCACCCTGATGATAGGGGCTGGAGCATTCACCTGAGGGGAGAGGTTAAGGGAAAAGGTCTTGCTTAGCCTTGAGAAGAAAAAGCTTCAGGTTGGCTTAACAACACCAGTGAGGACATTGCTGAGAAGGCAAGATGAACTTCTCTCAGAAGTGCATGGGGCAGGGTGAGAAACAATGAGCACAAACAGAAAAGATAGGCTTGGCCTAGCCACGATGAGAATCTTTTTTTGCAGGGGGCCCAATCTTGTATCAAACCAGGTTGCTCAGAGAGGTTGTGCAGTCTCTGTCCATTGTGAGACTGGACTGGATGAGTAACTGGTTCTGACTCCACAGCTGACCCTGCTTTGAGCAGGGGCTTAAATTACACACAGGTGCCTGAGGAACCTTGAATTTTCCTGTGAACCTGTAATACATTGTTTGAAAGGAAAATTTCCTATTAGTATGTCAGAAACAAACACGATACTGACATAGTAGGAGCTGCTTGAGGACACCTCTAAGGTTTAGCCGTCTCAGGAGACCTCCAACAATGTCATGCTAAACTGGATGTGCTCTGCTAAAGGAGATTTGCTGTGATTACACATAATGATCCCTAAAGCCACAGGAGAATATTATTTTCTCTCCTTGTCATAGGCATGGAAATGTCTACAGCAACGTTGTCATTGGGAAGGAAAAATTCAAATAAGAAATTCTGACAGGAGGAACTCATGAAGTGTATCACCCTCGTGTAACACTGGTTATGCACTAGAAGGGGTTGCTTCCACTTCTGCCATTCTTTTTAAAGAGTTTAGCTTGAAGAATCTAAATCTCTAAGGCTCTGTAGCCTTTTAGGTAATTATTTGAATTTTATTTAGATGTAAGATTCATGTTAAGTGGAATTGCTTCTGCTTAGTCTGAAAGGGCTCTTCAAAATAATTTGCTGTGGCTGTCATAGTTTTCTCTTCTTCCCCAGCCAGCATGGTAAAATCTTAGATGAGACGTGCTTGCAGATTTCATGTACTGTTGAGTTGCATATTTAAAATACAGATTATTTGTGGTGACTGCAAAACAAGCTCTAGACATAACTTCTCTTTTCTGTACGTTTTAACTGCGCAGTATAGGGAAATTCATTTCAGTGCTCTTTGAAGGTTGTCTCATGGTCTCCATGTTGGGGTTTTTTTAATAAACAGACTTTCTTTAAAGTAGTAAATCTATGCTTTTGCCAGGGATTAATATAGTTTTTGATGTAATTCATTAATTTAACACCTAAGAGTAAAAAACAATTAAAATGCAAACTGAAATATTCAAAGAAATCTTACACTACCACAGACTCCAGCAAATGATCAAATGATACATTTCTGCAAAGATGACTGGTTTTTTCAGGCATATAAGAAATAATTGGCTGACAACCTGGGTCTATGAGTCTTTTCAGGAATAATTGCTTCAGAAATGGAAAGAGCAGCTACAAAATGTGAGTCACTACATCCAGTTGTGGAAAACAGAAACTAAATATATTCAACATGCTTTAATAGTCATACAGGAAGAAAGTAGAAACTTTCAAGCACTTTTGTAGGACAAACCTCCCACTTTGAAGTATGAAGCATAAAGAGAAACGTAATCCTAATAAATAAAATGCTTAAGAGTCAATGAGGATACCTTTGGAGTTTCACTTTTGAAGCACAGCAGAAGCTGAAATAGCCTGCCTTCAAATAACTTTTAGGTGTTTGGAAAGAATACAAGATTTCCATTCCTTTCAGACATCACAAAACCATCAAAAAATCCTGTCCTTTTTATTTCCTTTAAAGCTTTAAAGTTTCTTAAAGCTTTAAAGAATATACTGAAATATTCTATTGTCAGAAATACCAGAGTAAAAGTACGAAGAGCAGCAAAATTTGAAAGTATGCAGCTTTGAGCACTTGATACATTTTCCAAAGGGTTTCTTACAGGTTCTATCCTTCTTATCACAAGATACTAAATCAAAAGTATATCACAATAATAGAGCTTATATGTACTACATAAACCAGTCATCCAGGCAATCATTACTCTATTACAAAAAGTGTGTCACAATATTGTTACCTTATTTTAATAGTGAAAGTCAGAGGATGGTGGTTTTGTTCTGCTAGTTTAGTTCAAAAAGCACATAACAGATCAGAAAAGGTTGTCTTCATAGATCTATTGGTTAGAAATAAGAATAAATATAAATACACATATACCTATACATATACATACATATATGATCTATCAATGAAATGCCTCAAAATCAGTATGAAGATCATAGTTACTTAAGAAATTTAAAAGTGGCCGTGAATGTTTACATAGCAAAACTTACAGCTGGCCCTAATTTCAGTGATATTTAAATTGTTGTGAAACAACTTAAAAGGACTGAGGAAAAGGCAGCAAAGAAGAGCATAATTTAAGAGTTTCCATTTTGAATAGCAATTTTATAGGTGATGGGTGGTAGATGTCAGTAGTACACAGTGGTGGAAGTGGAATATATACGGAGACAAGATCAGAGAGATGAAAGAGAAATTTCAGATAGTAGGAGGACAACAAAAATCCTAAAGGGGTTTAGTTCAGATGCTTTCTAATAACTCAGAAAATACATAGGAGCTAATAAGATAGTAGTATAAAAAATAATTCAGGGTGAAAAAGGCCAAACAGTGTATTTACTCTTCTCATGTGACATCAGCAAAGTCAGTCAAAGTCTTAATTTTAGCAACACATTTTTAATAGATAAGAGGGTATTCTTTGCAGACTATGTATAAATAACCTGTTGAAGTAACTTGTGCAAGAACTGAAGATGAAAAAAACTGCAACCTTTATACAAGTAATAAAGGTTTTAGCACTCCTTCATAGAAAATTCCAGTAGCCTGGGAGAAAGATTTTATTTTTTTTTCCTGGAAATATGGCTAGCTAGTAAGTTTGGACATTTTGCAAAGCACCTCTGGAAGTAAGGTTCCAGCTAACTGTGCTACTGGTCTTAACTACAGTGACAGTTCCTTTGTCTTTGCTGTGGTGCAGTGCAGATGTGTTAGTTACCCTAAAAAAAGGAAAAAAACTGAAACAAATTATGGTTCTAAGTGTAAATTCACACCTGTCTGTGAAATATAAGTTGTACTTCTATATAGCAACAGCAGTAATGAAGACTTGACTTTTTCTGTAATGTTCTATTTAAAACCCACTTAAAGGAAATGGATTTTTCTTTACTAGCAGTAATAAATTAATTCTTTATGTAAAATAAGCAACTCTGCTATCACAGCAGAAGTTTATGCTGCTTGTATGTTGTCATGACACTTCTGAGTAGGTCATTCCTTTTCCCACCCCACTTCTCAGAAGCACTTTAGATATCAAAGTGTAAGGATGAAGCTTCATTTCCTACCAAATTTGTCCTTGACATGAATTCAGTAATTGTCATTTATGCCATGGAAAAGTGTTTTACAAAAGCAAGGAACACCAGAGATCTTATGATACTCAGTACAAAATGCAATCGAAGCTATGATAACCAGGGTAGGAGATTGGCATAACGGTCTGGTAACTTACTCAGGACTCCAATTAAGTCCACTTGAGTGTAGTCATAATTCCCATCATAACTTTAAATAATCCATTTAGTCTTTCACAGTTCACAACCATTAAAATGGGAAAATCATTCTTTTCTTCAGGATACATTGGATGTATTTCCTGTTGGGATTGGAGTGGGAAAATTTCAATACAATACCCTACTTTAGGGTAACACGTCTTCACTCCATAGGAGAGTTAAAAATACAATTTTTCATTACTTTGTAGTAAGATAAATAGTAACATTTTTTCTGGTAATACTTTTCATTCCTACAAAATTCCTATGAAAAATACATGATTTTTCTTCTCTCTTTTCTTGCCAGCCAACTGAATGATGACACAGATAATTGAGCAGTTTCATATCCTACCAAATGCAGCTTACTCTAATTAAGTGTTGTCCATGTATGAGAAGGATTAGAATATTAAGAACTTAAGGTCAGGATTAGCTGTAGAAGCTGTCTTCATCCTCAGGAAACAAATTAAAGGCACTGTTGATTAAATGGATGATTTCCAATAGTCAGTGTCGATAGTCCATATACATGTCCCTGTCACCATATTTTCTCAAAGTGGCTGGTGCATGTATGACAGCATTACTCCCATTCAGGAGAAATTAGACATTTACTGTGTGCAAGGAAGAACTGGAGAAAATTTTATTTTAAAAGTATGAAGAGATCTGTTGATGGCAGGCCAGGGTGTTGATGACCCTGATGCCTCCTTGTTTTACTACCTTCTTGGTTATTTGAGTTGTACAGCTATTTTTCAATAAATGTCTAATTTACCTCGACTTCTACCACATTTTTAACTTGTTTTGTCCCTCAAAGCCAGTGAAACTGCTGGCAGGATGGATTTCTGTGCAAAATAGAATGAAGTGTTAGACCAAAAATAGAAAAGGATTAGAGACAGTCAATGGCCAGTGATTTCTGTATTCCAGTACATCACCTCAAAATTTCTCAACCTCCTTCCTAATCTTTAGACCCATTTCTTTCACTACTGCTCAGCCACACAGGGAACTAGGTCCATTTTCAAGTGCTTGCACTAGTTAATAGAATTCCTGACCCCAAATTAGGTTTTGTGCTGCCTCATTTCAGCATCTCCTCTCCTCCAGCTGACAGCTGTACATCAAGGGACATGAGGAGCTGGCAGCTGCTCTCATGCTTCTCTTCCCAATTTGAAACTCCACTCCGCTTCAGCAAGTTAGTGTGCAAAATTGGAAGATGCTGGTTCAGATTTGATGTCATGGAAGCAAGTTTGGAGTTCATCTGTATTCCATCCCGATAGACAACAGTTGGGATGGGGGAGGGAAGAATAAAAGGATGCCTCCCTGCCTTCCCCAAGCTGTGTTTCACATAGGTACTGCCAAAGCAGAATTAGAAAATCAAGCCCCACATGTGAGTCAGTTGGGAAGCACTTTGTGGTAAGGCTGATCATAAGACAGGCTACAGGTGAGCAGATGTCCTGAGGTGCCACGTATGCACCTCCCTGCTGAAATGGAGGTGCCTACTAGAAATGTTTGCAGAGGAAACTGAAATGTCATGGGGATGTGTTGCCTACAGAGCTGGCCTGTCACAGGTACTGGTGATATCAAAATGATGGACAGGCATCCCTGAAACTCAGCGCTCCTGTCCTCTTTGTAAATGCATACTTGAGCATCTCTCTGATAGTTCTCTCCTTCGTATTTGTTCTGTTTTGTTGTCTTTGACCTTAGTGAGAATGGTCTAATGAAGCATCCTGCATCTAACACTTGGAAGAATTGCCTATTTATTCCTGTGTTTTCCTTCTTCTTCTAATGGCTGTGTTTGAGATGGGTTGGAATTTTCATGATAGAAATAGATAGGAATTTCTTTGTTTGCTAATCTATTCTCCTTCAAGGAAACTGGTTATAATTACTGTTTAAGGTTCAACTCTAGTTACTGCTAACAAAAGCTTCTGCTTCTCGACGTAATACTCAGAACTGAGATGCAAATAAACATGAACTGAAATAATTAAATCAATTACTAACTTTGACTGTTTTCCTGTTAATCTGTGTAGGCTTTATATTTTCAGAATAATAATGTCCAAATTCATCTTAGCTGAAGTAATTTTTTGGTTGAGATTCATTCCTTCCTCTCAGTACTCAGAACTAGGTCTTGCTTGAGGCAGTCATTTAATTTGTAAAGAAATTACTTCTCTAAACTTTGTCCCAATGTGACTTTTGACCAGTTTATGTGTGGAGAGCAGAAACAATCCATTACCAACAGTTTATTAACTTCAGCTGCCATGTCTTTCCTTCAGTATTATGTGTTCAATACTTTTTATGATTTAGAGGCCATAATTTTAACCTGCCAAGTATGTCTTTCAGATGGGGTGAATGCACATGTAGTTTTGAAGTTAAACATAATAGCTTCTGTTTGGCTTGGGGAGCTCTGGATACAGCAGGCAATTATTACCAGGTTTCTGTAGCTTTACTGTTCCAACCTTCTCTCAGACTATTTCCCTTTCCTATCCTCTATCCCTTTCTATCTATTTCCCTTTCCCACTCACTGCAAGTAGAAGATTGCCTGTCACTCAGCCTCCCATGGGCTGTGCTGCCCTGGGCTGCATGGGTGATGTGGCACCTCTCTGGTGCTTCCCAGGTTTTCTCATCCTCCTGAAACCCTGGCTGTTTCATTTTTACCGCTGCCACTAGAAAGGGAGGAAATCATAAATAAGGAAAGTGTCCAAAAATTCCAGGGATGCATGGAATTAAACCAATTGGCTACCTGGAAAATGTTCAGAGCTAAGCAGGGGAATTCCTTGGAGCAGAAGATCGATGGTTGTGAAGGAAGCAGAGGAAAAGGAGCTGGGGATGGCAGACGGTGGTTGCACGTTGACAATATTTGTTGCATGGCGGTGCATTATTCAGAGAAAGCCAGCAATAGCTAAAGCACTGTACAAGGTACATGGGAATGCAGGGTCAGCACTCCAAATTTCTTTAAATTCTTAATTGCCTAGACGTCTCATAGGCACTAGGTGCAAATTCACCCAACCTCAGTCTAGCTGCCACACCTCCTTTCAGGCTTCTGAAATCCTAGCTCTTAACTTTCAGATCCCCATGTGCAGTGTTGAGGGTGGAACTGCCTAAACTTTGCTGTTGAGCTGCTGGGCCCTTCCAGCTCTGCCAGGGTTCACAGGCTGAGCACTCCTCCAACTGATACTCTCTTTGCAGTCTTGTCTTCATGAGAGGACTCAAAACAGGTATCAGACTAGTAGGAGTCTCTTTACTCAAGCAACCTGTAGAAATACAAGATGCACACTTACAAATTTTTTCTACTGGCTTTGATCACATTTCTTGGGGAAGTACCTTGGTCCTTCTGTTTGCGTGATCAAGAGCTGAGACTACCACATGCCTTTAATGAATTCTCTGTTTTTATGAATCCCAGTCTGACATAGTTCCTCCTCACTACCCTGTTTTTAGAAAAAAAATAAACAGCAGATCTTTAGCTTGTAAGATTTAATATCCTAGGTTCTTGTTGTGAACCTTACACATAGTCTGCCCTCCTGAGGACATTGTGACTTAAAACAGATTGGACATGGAAACCAGAGGAAATGGCTTCAATTTTGAATCTGTTATTGAAATTTCTACCCACAAACTGAATATCATTTCAGTGCTACAGGTGCGCATTACTGTACATCTAACAGCAGTTTAATTGTAATGCTAGGCTTTATTTTTGAAGAATAATTTTTTAATTTGAGATCAAATTGTCACTGCCTGACTGAAAGCAGGTCTCATTTATGTAATAAATTTATGTCTAGCAGCTCCACTCAAGCCATTGGAGTTGTACTAGGGCCACTGAGAATGCTATCATCTTTAGAACAGTACAAACTTATTAGGATAATTGTTTGATCTTATAAGCGAATCCAGCAAGCTAAAATCACCCTTCATCTAAAGCAGATAATTGCATTAGGATTAAATTAATTGATTTATTTGATGGTTATGTCCTGGAGCCTGCCAGGATCCTGAGAGTATCTCTCTCTTAACTCCCTCTGTTGCTTTCTAGCATGAAAGTGATGGAACTGGAAGAAATGTGCAAGTTACAAATTCAAGTGTGTCACCACTTACTTTTCAGTTATTTGTTGCTGCTTACAGAGCAGCTCAGGTTTGTGTGACACATCAGGCAAGTAAAGCATCAGGTTACTGCCTGGCAGCATGGGCAGCCTGATTGTTCACCACTTGGCTTAGGCATTCCTTCTTAAACAAAATGCAGGTGATGTGTGCGTAACCTGATGGCAAATTTGAATGCTTCTTTCACCTTCCCTCCATTAGATTTTTGCTTTATGCTGACTGCTCAGGGAGGCATACCAGTGTAAGAGATGTGTGCTGTACCAGCTGTGGTCCCGGAACAGGAATTAGACATGATGCAAGTTTGCTATTGTGACAGCAAAGGGGCAGGAAGAATAGCCTGCAGTTGTGGAATCCTTTTCAGAAGTGACATTTAGAAAGGTAAAATGCAGATTAAAAAAAAAAAAAAAAAGTGAAAATTGTTTCACAAGGAATGTCTTCTTTCCCGTACCTCTCCCGTTTTCCTTTATTTGTATATGTATTTCCTCTTCTGTGTTGGTTTTTTATTCCTACTTGAATCCCAGATGTTTTTAAAAGTAGTTTAGGGTCACCCATATAGAAGTATGGGTCATCAATTCATTAGTGCTATGTGCATAATACATCACCTCAGGTCCCTCTAATTTTATTCCAGACTTCAACAGACAGTAATATATATATTTGATTTATCTATCTATCATGTCATTATGAGCACTGGTTGAATATCAGGCCTCTGGAAAGCATGTTCATCCTTTAGAGTCTCCTGACAGGAAAGCACCAGTGTGAAAGACCCAGGAGGATAGAGAGAGAGAGAAAGAAAGAGGAGAAGCACCCTTGATCTGTTCCTTCAAAACACCTGCATCTATCAATCAAAAACACTGATTCTGAGCAATCAGGCTTCATTAGCTCCATTTGATGCAGGACTAATTGTTTAAACACAGAGCAAGATGAAAGTTAATCTGTTTGTTAAAACTTATGCTTCTGTTAGATGATAGGATAATTTTCATTGAAAATTAAATTGTAGAAAGTCATATATGAATGTGGCTAAATATAGCCTGGGAAATTTTTCTGAAGAGAATATATTCTGTTTCTTGGGATAAAACATCCTGAAATGTAGGAGTTGCTATGGAAATGCTTAAATTAAATGTAAAGCATGCATAAATTTTCAATATACCCATCACTTTGGGAATTGGGGACATATGTTACGGGGAAAGACATATACATGAAGACTAAGCAGAAGGTAAAACATGGGATTTTTTTTTTTTCTGTGGATCTGTGTTTGGAATATTCCACTGGCATATCTATACTTCATTTTGAGTGCAGACCAAAATCCACACTTGAATACCAAAGTACTCCTGTGCAAACTTCAGAACAAGCCATAAACGTGGGCCTGAGGTAACTCAGTGCCACCAGTGCCCCATCTTCTCACACAGCACTCCAGCTTGGCCAGCTTTGGGCAAACAAGCTGAATATCCTGAGTAACCTTTTGAGGAAGTGCTGGGTACCACCACAGTCGATCACACCATGTGGTTGACCCTAGCTGGTCCTGTGAGAAGCAGAGAGGACAAGATGACTTCCAGATGTGCCTTCTAACCTCAGCTATTCCATGGTTTCCTGAATTTGGAATTACGTGAATAGCCTGATATCGTGTTGTCTTTGCAACAGTCTGTCCACTGAGCTACAGATGTTCTTTAGCAGCTGTAGTTAAAAAGAGAGAAAAACACACTGGGTAAATTCCACCCCTTTATCCCCATTCTCCGTGCACTGTGAGTTTGACACAGCCTAAGGATTTGAAAGTATACACTTTGCATTATACTCCAAAAATTGCCAGTTAACTAACAGGACACTCTTTTGGCCATAAGAAGACATTCTTGGGAGAAAAGAAATGCTTAGCTTTTTGCTAAGTGCTCAGCCTGTTGGCTCTGGGAGCTCTGTGTACTAAGCAGGTGACAGGGCACTCTGTATTCTCTCCTGGTCACCTTCAGGAAGTCCTGGACTTACCTGCACATGCCATAGGGACCAGTTGTGTGCAATGCCTGTAAGGCACTACCAAGAGTGGCTGGTGTGCTGTACTGCAGTGCACGGGAGCCACCCTCACAAATCAGCCTTACCATACTTGATAGTTTGCTATCACTGTTTGACACAAGCTAAAAAACACAGATCTAGAGAGAGGGTATAGCTGAAAAACCCCTCCAGCTTTCTGTCTGTGGTGATGCTGACATAGTGAATGTCTAATCAGCCTGAAGACTGCAATTTGCAGAAATATTCTTAATCTCTCTTCATGCTTGAAAGACAGCTTCTGTAAGGTGGTTCAGTTTTCTGTTTTGATCTTCTTGTTAAATTATAGTTCAGCATTCTAATGTAAATTAAAATAAAAACTCTGAATCTTCAAATTGCAGCTTCTTAAAAGTCAATTTCCTCTTTAAAAAGAAAAGGTATCTGTATCAGAGCTATGTCATCTGAAACTATACACTTACAAACGCACATGCACTTTAATAATCAAGTTACTCAGTTGAATCTAAGTCTTGACTTATGCAAAGGCTTCCCTCTTCAAGGAACTCTCTGTCTGTCTGTCTGTCTGTCTGTCTGCCTGCACCAGCATTTTGATTTGGGATTTTGCACTTCGGATTTAGTTTCAGTTTTTCAGTGGAACTACATCAGAAGTGCTCCAAAAGTGTGCCTGATGTGCTCTACCCACTGGTGGGTAACAAGGCTACAGGGCTTTGTTTGAACAGGTGTGCCCAGCCCAGGCAGCGCTGCAGGTGGTGACTCAAAGTTGCAGTTGTAGGAATCCTATTAGGTTTGAAAAATGTAAAAATCACAGGCATAATCTTGACTGCACTAAAACGAAAGGCAAGATTCCCATTCACGTCAGGGACAGCATGCTATAAGTAGAGTAGATGCTCTTCCCACCCCAGCAGCTGCCTGACAGGAATGAACAACTACAGTAATCCATTTTTAGAGATGGCTGCTGGATCCATAACAATAATATCCTCTGAATTGCACTTCTCTGCAGAGCTAGAAAAATACACCCTTTTGCACCTTTTAGCAAAGACACATTAACAGCCACTTTAATGGATAGGTTTAATAACATCCTATCTTGTTTGTTTGCCATTGTCCATGCACACAAAATAAATTCCTCTGCTAACATGGCCTGCACCTGCCTGTCTTTCCCATTCATTTTAAACACTATTTTGTACAGATGTGTTTATCATTCATTTAAAAATGGCATGATGATGGTAAAAAAAAGTATATTCAGTCATGTCCTTCATCTGTGTATTTATCATTTCTCTTTTTGTTTTTTTTCATTTAGATAATGCTGGAAAGCTAGGGGTTGAAGATAGCCATTCACATGTGCAGATAAACCTAGGGGGCTAGGAGATGCCAGTAAAGATATTCTTAAATCCATATAGGCAGAAGTTCTATCAGGGAATTTCAGGGGTTTTTTATATTAATTGTACAGTAAGTGACATATTCTGAAAAAAACTCGGAAGCAACAAATGGTACCTGGTGGATTTGATTTCAATCTGTAAGCAATATGCTGTGTCTTTGTAACCTGTGGCACAGGCAAATGATTTTAACTGTGGAGTTAAACGTTACTGGATTCATTGGAGACTATTTTGGCAAACATAGAGCCTATTAAAGAGGGAACAAGAACTCATACTTGTGAAAAGATGTTGGGAATAAAAATTGAACTATAACATCTGCATACTATTTAATTGAAAAGAACATATTTGCACAGCTAATATAGATCAGACAGTGTTGGAGGAAGCTTCTTATTGCTTGTCACAAGAGGTGTTGGTCCTCGGGGTTTGATTTGATTCACACATGAGCAATGCATATCGCAGTATTTAGATTCATGATCCTGTGAGTCAACCCAAATTGCATATTGTGACTATTATATTTGATACAATTCTTGAAAGCAGTGTATTTAAAAATACTACATTGAAAACTGAAACCTTTTATTTAGTCCTAATTAGCAGATATAGAAATCGAGATACCACTGACTTTATGTCTTCAGGGGAAAAAAGGTATTTAAAGAATGGTAAGAAGTTAATATGCCTCCATAAAAACTTATCATGCATAGGGCCATATTGTGAGAGTTTGCTCATACAGTGCTAAGGTACAATTTAACATGCAAATTGTGTAATGGGGATTCTCTCCTTTTGAAACACTACATTCAGTTAATCAGGTACTTTTTGCTTAATCAATTGTTCCACAATTTGTCCAAATTACTAGAGAAAAGAATTATTTGTGGAAAATGGTTCTATTTAATTGAGGAAGACTGTCATAAACTGTCTGTACAGAATGGGTTCATGTAACTTTCAGCTGTGATTAAAAGTCCTGGTAAAAACTGTAATATTTTGAAATTTAAGGTATTTGTTTGGATTTTTCCCTGAAAGCAATAACATGAGTACACCTTTGGTGACGCTTTCAAAATGTTTCATAAACAGTAAATTTTCTAATCCAATAATCTAATTGTATGCAAACAAACCATGTTATGTATTCACTATCTGAGATATATATATATAAATCCCTGTGTTCTACCAGTTTAGCTAAATCATGGTCTACTCAAATTTTTACACTTGTTCATCCCATTGAACATACCCTAGCACTGCTCAGTGGTGGATATACTTGTCTATTCACAAACAAGTGTATGAAAAACTATCATAAGTCTTTCCCTGTCCTTTCATCCCTGGAGGATAATATTGGATGGGTATTTTTCAAATTAAGGTTTTGTTAAGTCAAGCTCAAAAGATTACATTTGTATTTTGCCTTTATAGGGGTTCCTGTTTCTACAATAATTGTACTATAGTTCCTGATTCATACAGTCGTAGATTTCATAGCCTTCAACAACCTCCTATGAAAGTAGTTTTCCATTTCTAACCAATAGTTGCTATTGTTTAATTTTTTGTATTGAATGAGTGATATATTCAAAAAGTAATGTCAAGGTGATTGTGGGAACATCAGGCCTTGTTGCTATGAAAAAAAAATTTACTTGCACAAACATATTTCAAAAAGAAAAAAACACTTTTGCAAAAGTTCATTAAGAGACACTTTTGTTATATATTGATCAGGCCGGAGAAAGAATTCTTTGCTATTTTTGGTTTATATATGTTGGTTTATACGTCTTAACGGGGGGACCATGTATGGGATTGATGCTGAGGCAGTTCATACCCCGCTTGGTGGTGACAGAAGGAAATGCTGTTTAGGGGGATCATGTGAACCTGCCCAATTTCTGCATTAGCTCTCTCTTCCCCTTCTTAATTTGGCAGGCAAAAGTTTTCACCACCACTTCTTTTCCTCCCCACAGTCTTCTTGAGCCAAAATGGTCTGATGTTTCAGTCTTCTTGAGTTTTTTGTATTTCCCTCCTTCCATTGGGTCTCAGGATTTCTCCCAAGGTTTATTTCTATCCTTGATGTATTTGGGAGATTCTTACTTTATTTTCTGAGTAATTTACCAAAAGTCTACTCTGCTGTATAGAAACTCAAGTGACCAAGAATTGTCACTGCTGACACTTTTTCAAGCCTCAGATAAGTTGTGAATAGCACCTCAAGCTTCAGTTTCTCATTGGTAGGAACGCTTACTCCAGCAGAGGACTAAGACATCTCACCTTACTGAGTTGGATCACTTGGCTTTTACCATAGATGCTCCAGAGATCCTCAGTGTGGATTTACTTTGGGGACAATCAACTAAGAGCTCTGTGGCAGAATGTTCTGCAGTTTCCTTAGCTCCTCAGAGCACATCAGCAAAACAGAGATTTCCTGGGGCCACAGCACTGCTGCTCACGCAGACGTTTTGGCTGGTCCTGCTCCAAGGAGCCCTCCAGCAGTGCCACACGCAGCCCAGTGCAAAGTGCCAGAAGGTCACACCTCCCGCCTCTCCTAAAGTCTTGTCATGCTGCAACCTTAAAGAGGAGATGGTGACAGCATAATAATTGCTCAGATAGCTCAGACAGAGGGGTTTGTTCTGAAATGTGTGACAGGCTGGTTAGTGGCTGTAGGTGAATACTGCAAAGGAGGTGAATGCCAAGTCAGACAAACCAGGCTGACACCAGCCATGGCTGTTCAGAAATGTGCTGCTTTTCCTGCCCTCATGCTGATAATGCCTGTCTCCCTGTGCTTATCTCATCCTCTGCTGGTCTCTCAGTGAACTGTGGAAAGTGGTATCAAGAACAAAAGGCATCAACCCCTTACTGTTTCTCTTCAGTTCCTTGATCTCAGAAATGAAAATTTGGGTGTAAATGTAAGCTGTCTGGGGCGATGCTGAGAAAGAGGTTTTGATGGCTTTCATGTCAGCTCTGGAGGTGCTCCAGAAGAATTACACATGCTCACCTGTCAAAATAAAACTATGGAATACACATCCCTAAAAAAATAACAGGAGGAATGATAAAATTGCCAAATACACCCTATTAAAAAATTATAGATGGCTTTAGAGGAAGCACTTAACCATGGAAAAAACCTTGCTTCAAAAACAAACAAACAAAAAACCCTATATGATTTAGAGTTTAACAGCGTCAAAAAAAATCTATAGAAATATAAAATGGATGACCTATGGTTGCTAGGTTTTGTTTCACGTTGGCTTGCTTTTTCAACTGAACATTCTCCCGTTGTATACCAGAGCAAAGGACCTGCAACATTTAAAGTGTGTGGTAGACTTGTGTTAAATGAAATCTGGTCTGACAGATGCTGAAAGAAAATAAATTATTTAAGAAAAATGTTGCATAAAAGTTTTATTGAACTGCGAGAAAGAAAAAATTCCCATGACTACCTGCTTTGCTCTCAATAACGTCAATAGAAGTGGCAACACCAAAATAGCTATTTGTAGAAGAAAGATGTAATGGAAAAAATCAAAAACCCCTGTAACTACTATTCTTTTTGTGTTTTGGAGGCATGTAGCTTTCAAGGTAGCTTAGTGCAACTATTATGGGTTCTCACTCATGTCTACTATTCCTATGAAATCAAGAGAAATACTTGGTGAATAAGATTTCAATATTATCTTTTTACTTTTCTGTAGCTTTTAAACTATTTTCACATTTCTGTATTCGTTTAGAATAGAAAAAAGAAAAATAGAGAGATTTTGTGGCATCTTTGGTTACATGTGTACGCTTTGGTCTAGCTTGACCTTGGGTGTTACGGTGGTATTAATCCTGGATATGTCTGTAGGGAAGCTATGAGCAGCTGAGCATACACCATTCCACTCTTCAGATTTCAGGAAATGTGCTGGTCCAATGGTCCAATGAAAACCAATGAGGCATGTTAAAGGAAGATGAAACATGTCCACAGTGAAACACAAGCTAAGTTGTACCGTCTCAAGGTTTACATTAGGAGTTTACTGGGTCAAAATCTGGAAAAACCAACACAGCAACAAAATTTTGTTATGCAGCCTTTCAATTCCGTAGACAAAACATAGTAAGAACTAAAGGAACCTGATCATTCATTTTAGTCATCAGAACCAAAATTAGGGCTATTTATTCTGCAGTCAATTCAACTGGCTCAGGAAGAACTATATAGGTTTATTGTCACAGGGTAGGTTTTTTCTAAAGGAGATGTTTTATTTCAAACTGGAGTTAATGCAGTGAAAATCTATATTCTGTGTTTTACTGAAGATGAGACAGCTAGCAAGACAGTTTCATTTAAGTGTAATGTCAATATAACTATGAAATATTAAGCCTCATTTCAGAGCCTTTCTTTAAAGCAGGATGGACATTGATTTAAGATTCCAAGTGTAATTTTAGTTTGTTGAGGTCTATATCTTTCACTGCTGAAACAACTCTAACGAAGAAAAAGGCATACCTTGTACACTTTTAGCCAGCTGCCTTCACCTGTAAGCCTGCTGGCATAATTATGTCTGTAAAAGATGCAAAGATGTGTGGTTCATTCATTGGTGTCACTGCTCTAATATAGGATCAGTTATACTGGCAAGCGTGAATCCTCGGAAGTAATCTGTCAAGACCACGGATTTGCAAGCTAATTGTTGATGATATTCCTTAAGTTAAATATTGAGATTTTTTTTCTCAGAAAACATTGGGTAGCCATAAGATGCATATACTTGTAATAAAAAAGGTAGTCTCAGTCAGTTTCCCCATGCAGAATTATTTTGGTAGGAGAGGGCTAAAATATTCTTGTTGACCTTTGTTAACTAAAGAACATCTCTTTTGAATTCAACATGACCTTTCTTATCAAAATGGAGTTAGGTTGTATCAAAGAAGGTTATCAATTTTAAAAGGTCAAAATGAAATCAGATCTTTTGAAGTAATCAAAATATTTCGGCTGACCTGACCTTTATTGATTTATTCATCCACTCATTTTTTGCATTAAAATTGTATGTAAAAGAGTTTATATCTGAGAGATTACTAGTGCTGCAAGGTGGGAGAAAGAATAAAAATCTTCAAAATGTTTATGAAAGACAAGTGTTTTCTTGTACTTCTGTACATTGAGATGCACCTTATGTCTGACTGTCAACAAGAAACTTGGAGTTGATTGAAGAGAAAGTAGCTTTTGTGTTGGGGAAGTTGAGTTACCTAATTTTAGAAGGATTTATGGAAGAGAATTAGGTGTTTCTGCCTCAATCATCATGATGAAATTATGGAATATACTTATTAAGCTAGTCTTAGGATTTAGAAATTAAAGATTTTGCTCAAAATTTTTGAAAACAAAGGAAAGACCTCCCCTTACTACAGCAGTTCCTCAATTATGTCTTAGTGCAGTTGTAAAAATAGCAGCAAAATCCTCCAAGAGGTTGATGGACCATCATCTTACCATTTTGGAGAATACAAAAAAACAGGTGAGGAAATTAAAATGGTCCCTAATATTGAGAAATAATCTTTTTTTTTTTTTTTAAATTTGCCAGAGCCCAGAAACTATTCATTTATCAGTGCCTGCATAGGGTGGCGGTGGCCTCTGCTGATACTTGCCTCTGAAAATGTCATACAACCCTACTTTATGCTTCTCTCTTCTCCCACACATGATATATATGCTTTTAAACCCTCTTAGGGAATGGATTTTTCACTTTCTAAATTATGTCATTGTTCATTTGTCGTTGTTGTCGTTGTCGCTACAATGCAAATAAGCATAGTGATAAATATTTTCAGAATCCATCAATCAAGGGAATTATAGCATTACAAAGAAAATATAGGACAATTGTAGAGGTGAGATTGCTGTCGTCCTTGACCCAAATAGCTGGGCACAATTGAGGACCTGATTTTTCTTATAGGAAGAAGCAACTGATGCTAGGTTCTGTTAGTTGTTTGGTGCAAGTCTGCCTTATTTACACGCAAAGTGTTAAATACGGTTTCTCTGAGTGCCACATAATGGGCAGTAAGTCATATCCTTGCTTACAGCTCAAAGCCTACCCACTAGGAAATTAATTACAAAAACAGCCTCTACCTCGGTTCCAGCTGGGGCCACCCAAACAGTTTGTCCCTGGCTGTCCTCTGTGGTTTCACTCTACTGTTCTCCTTGCTGCCTTTGCCGTCCTTCCCAAGAATGCTGTCTGTTTCCATTACCGTAAGCAAGGAGGCATTGAATTGCTCCAGCCACCAAAAGGAGTGCCTGGCATGGCCTTAAGCACAGCAGGAAATCTAGCTAGTAAAGGGAAAAAAACTAAAAAGCACTGCAAGTCTGGGTTGTGAACCCAAATTCTGGGCAGCCTCACAGGAAAGAAGGGGAAAAATATTCATCTTGTGAAACTGATGCCAAGACCTGTACATTTCTGGGGGAATCTGTACAGTGCAAGAGGGTCTGGGTAGTAACAGAGTTCCTCATTCCTCTGACCTACTTTTCTTATGTGTCTTGGCCCCTTGCCCTCCCTTCAAAGAAACCATACCTTCTGCTGTTTTATTGAGTCTTTGTAACACTTGTCCCCCTGTCTCCATGCACACACACAGAAACATTTCATTATCCAGTCACCAGACATTCAACTGGGGCAACATTCTCTGAGGAAATAACATGATGTAAAACTTCTGCTGAAGTGATAGCTGAGTGCAGAGTGGGATGGCTCAGTCACAGTTGTTTGCAGTGCTCCATGATTCAAGGGAATTTTGTCTTTTCCCTTTCCTTTGCTAGTCTGCGGCTGTTTGCGGGGATCACAGCAGTTTCTTGACTCAGTCTAAACTACTATTTTGAGTTTTATGTTAGTGCAAATAAATGAACCTGCTTGGATTAAGAGATGACATTAATAAAAATAGCAAGAAATCTCTGGGAACCTTTTGGCTCTCAGAAAACAGTTTCATTTAAACAAAAATGAACCACCACAACAGGAAAATAAAACTCATTAAGTAAAGTGATGTTATAAATAATGCTGATGGGAGATTTTCTCTACAAATAAATATATGGACAAATTCATGATGCGAGAGTTTATAAATAGCTCTTCTGGCATTTTATCATCTTTAAATCAGACTGATTTACAGTATGTATGCTGACTGATTTATGGAATTATTTGTGCTAGAGGCAGATGGGGACTTAAAAAATAGGTTTCTTTTAAATATATTGCAGTGTGATATCACTGCGTCTGCATTATCAAACCTTATTTTTTAGGGATAATAGGAATTACAGTGGTTATCTCTAATATATTTGGGGGAGGAGGGGACATTTCCTGTCTTTCTTTATCCCCATTCATTTGGAAATCTAGGCCTGGATCCTGTATATGGAACAAGCTGAGGCATGTAAAATAGCAACATCAATATCCTTGAAGCCCCCAAATGTATCAGTACTTTTTCCTTGGCTTACATGGCACATCTTCTTTATTCTTTAGAAAACCAAATTGAGCAAAATGACTGAGTAAAAAAAGGGGATATTCATGTTGGTATTGCAGGAAGTGTCATTTAGGTAACTCATAATTACTAGCTAATCATTACTGAATGACTGTCTCATACTAACATACCACTTGGAATGAAGATTTTTTAGGAGTTACAATATAAAAGTATACATTGATATATTGAATTGTGGGAATGGTTTAATTGTTGAAGTATTTGTGAAGCCACGCCATGCCTAAAGTCCACTCCATTGACTCAGGTGGGGTGGTGAACTGGATTTCAGCATAACAAGAAAATGAATGAAGCAGAAAATACCCTTTAATCCCCTTGGATATCCTAAAGATACCCTTTAGTTCATGTCACAGAGGCAATGGCTGTGTATTCAGATCTATGTAAGAAAGCTTATGTCCTGAAACTCTTCATACCTCATCTTTCAATCACTAGAATGTTACAGAAATGTCCAAACTTCTCAATTAACATTGAAGAGAAATTAAATTGGTCTCTGGACTGCAAGAATTCAGTAATAGTTCTGTGCTTTGCTGAGATATTTTGACATAAAATGGGATCCATAATGTACCCAAACCTAAGCTCAGGTATCAACAAAGACAATCAAGGTTGCCTATTATTCTAGGTTGCCTACCAAATTTTTAATTGGAAGACATTCCAAATGAGTTACCCTAGCTTAGTATGGCCATTCCTATTTTGCATTAATGGAAAGTATGACAGCACAACATAAAAAATACATTAAACAAAAGGGATCCATTTCCTGGAAAATCTCTTCTTCATATCACTGTTCGTATCAGCTATTTTGCTCTAAAAATACCTAGAAATTATTAAGTAATCAAAAAGATGACAGTGTCTGATCCTTCTCTTTTCATCAGTAATTAAGAGCCTGGCTCTCAATTTCACACTGCATGCTCAAACTGTTTGAGTCCTTTTATGAAACACCTTTACAGAATTTAGAGTATTAACCAACTATAATTATCCTTGGGAGAAAAAAAAAAAAAGTGAATTTAAGAAGTAAGAATGATCTATGGTCTTCTAATTTAGCAGTCTGAGTTTGAAGGCAAGGAATCACATGTAAGCTCCATATGACTGCTAAATGTGCCAAATTAAAGATGCCAGAGATATCTAATTCACTCTGCAAACTAGCTGTAGTATATAGTCATTATGCCAGTTCAATTGAAGCCATTTAAAGGGAAGATAAAACAGAGTGGGATGGTGTATCACATACAAAACTAATATAAAACATATAACACATATATCACATATAAAACAGAGTGGGAAGGCCATTCTAATAGTGTGACAGAAGAGAATGATCCTGCATTTTCCTATACTGGGGGAAATGCACAGGTTCTTTTTAACATAGCAAACAGAAGCTGCAACTATTTACCTTCCATATCCTATTTTCCATACCCATCTTTGGAAAAGACTGAGAGGACTAATGTTGTGACTTTCTCACTGGTGAAAGTGCAGCTTCAGAAATGGCACAGAGTCACACTGGGGATGTGCTGCAATGTCCTTAGTGAGCTTGCTGAGATTGACCCCCTGTGAGCTCTGTCACACAGCAGCACCACAGCTCTGCAAAGAGAATCCTCTGCTCTGCTGGCCAAGGGACCTGATGGAGGCCAATGTGCAAAAACTACCTTAGGAATGTCAAGAACTTTTGGATACTATGTGCTAGCCCAGTCTGTTCTTCACAGACATTTGCTGGAAAAATGCCTCAGGGAACATAGACCCTTCCTTCTTTTAAGACCTATGTGAAGCTACAGAAAAGGAACAGCAATAAAGACATAAAAGTCAAAGATACATTAGTCATCACACGACTATCTGCCTCTTCCAGAGGGATTTTGGCTAGAATAATAACTGTTAAGAAATTGTTATAGATTAAAAAAAAAAAAAATCAGATTTCCCCAATGGTTCCTGGTAGTTTTAAGCTTGCTTTCTCACTCTGCCAGTTCCCACCTAGGCCATCACTCACCTGTTATGACAAGGATCTGCCAGCCCTCCCAGAAGACTGAAGAGCAAAGAAAATGAAAAAGCAACAGAACTACAGAATTGACTAATAACAGTTTAAACACACACACACAGGAGATATCAACATCCTGTGGGTAGTCTGTTTACTGGTTTGGGTTGCTTTCTAGACCTAGCGGATCTCATGTAAAACAAGCATTGTACTGGTGATGATACACAACTCTTGTATGAAGTGAACAGATTAAACTATTTATGTTCAACTGCTGAAAGCACTCCAGAAATTGATGTCAATGTCAGAAACCTTATTAGGTTTCAGAAGAGGTAGGAAAGCTTCAGCCTCATCACAAGATAGGAGGTCTTCAGGCTTTTGAGAATGACATCTGAAGGGCATTGAGATTGTTTTCTATAAAAGGAAAGGGCAAATTTCCAGTACATATATAATCACTGGTAGCATTTATGTTGTCATCCTCTCTAAAGCAATAACAAAGTGCACAAATGGTGGATGATTAGAGAGGTCAGTCAAGTGCCCCATTCAGCTGTAATTGTAGAGTTTTCAAAAATTCTTTTGACATCAAAAATATCATATGTTTTTTTAACCCAGCTTTTTGCTATGATTAGTTAATTCATGCAAAATCAGTGAAGAAACAGAATGGCAAATTAAAAGCAGTAGAACAGGAATGTCATTTTGTGGTAGTGATAAGTAATCAGAAAAATCTGTTCACTTTAAAATTCCTGCTACCTGCCAACATTTAACCCCACATGCAGAGGACCTCAGCAAATTTTTCTTTTAAATACTACCACCTTGAAGGTCTCAAAAGCCTTTTGAAAGAAACACTGCCCCATGTACACTTTTGCTGCAATCAGTATTCTCTCTCTTCCTGCTCTACCTAGAGCACTTCACAAAATTTTCCAATCTCACAAAGTCTGAGCACACCCTGTTACTTAATTAACATCAATTTTGAACTATCTTGCCTCATAAAATCTGACAATCTTCCTACTAAGAAAACAATGTTTACTCTCTAATAGTATTTGAAAAGAAATTATGTTTTCCACTTCATCATTTTTGTCCCTGGATCTTAAAAGAGAGGTTTTGAGTAATGAATGGACATACACTTTCCAGTTTTGAAGTAAATTTTCATTAGAGAATATATAAATTATATAAAATTATGTAAACATATAATCTACCAGAAACCAAATAGAAATTCTCATTTCAGTAATATTCCTCAAAACAGGTAATTATTCCAATGACTTATAGTTACTTAAAAGTGGAGGAATCCTTCAGTCCAGGTGTGATTAGAGTTTTCAATCCAGGAACAAGGAAAACAAACCACATGACATCGTCCATCACACCAGGTGAAAGTCCTCATTATTTATACACTTTCTTGCTTCAGAAAAGTGCGAAACTGAAATGGAAGAAATACCTGGCAGGAGGGATGTGGGACTGGGGAAGCAAAGAGATAGTCCTGTACTGACCCACCAGTGTGAAGGAAAAAAAAAAAAGGAAAGCACTCTGATGATCAAAACCTTAAATTTCATGTCACTTCTGTAATTCCAGACCATGAGAGATAGAGATTTTGGCAGGATTAGATGTCATTTAGAATTTTAGAAAAATTTCTCTGTAGTACAGTCCTGATGACACATCAGTAACACATTCAGAGCTCAGTGTGAATGATTTGTCCTGTGAAGTTTATTATATAATAGAAAAAAAATCATGTTAAACATATTCAGTTGTAACTTTGACACGAAAAGGTGCTTTCAGTGCACCTGAATTTTAACATTGGGCTTTAGTCATTGATCAGGGAGAATGAGGTAGTTCAACTGATCCCCAGACACACATTTGTAGCATCTTAAATGTTGTGATGACACTTAATGTTTGCAGTCATTTCAGTTCTTCAGCTAATGGTTGTTTGCCTGCCATCAACAACCATTAGGATGGAGTCATAAGCTCTTTGGGAGAGTTAATATCGCTGCCTTGGTTTTTATCTTATTTTATTTTAGGACACCTTTTTTTTCCACGAGCTTTAGTTTTCCATTTAGGATTTCGACAGAAGCTCAGGGTAGGAAAAGGTTTTAAATGTTAATGTCATGCCTACTGAAGGCTTTGCAAAGAAAATTGTGAATAGTTTCACTGTTCAGTGCATCATAGCACAAGGTTGTTTGGATTTTCTCATTCTTTTACAGTGTGTAAGATATGGGGAAATGCCTCACATACAAAAACACCAGTGGGAAGAAAGTGAACTGAAGATTATTGTTGTGACCACTAAAATACGTAGCAGAAGTCATACATCATCAGGGGAAGCAAAAATAAGCTTTAGGAAATTATTCAGATCTCCCCAGTCCTTCCCTGTACAATTCTACTTTTCAATGGGTGAAAACATTATTTTTCCTTATACGACAATCATTATACTTCTGCATGAGACATTTTACAGGTGTCATTCATAAAAAAGGAATATTGAAAAGCCCACTGGGACAACCAGGTACAGGAAGCTGCATCTGGGTTGATCTTAGTTTGGCTGAAGTTCAAATCCAGTCTTTCAAAGTAGAAAGGAAAAATAGCTTTCAGTATTTCAGCATTTTCTGTAAACACAGCAGACTGTAGGTACATGCATCTCAGAACAGCCAACAGGAGTGTTCTGCAGTACATAACTAAAACAAGTTCTCTCAGAATCACACACAAGATCTTTGTGTTCTTTTACAATGTACATCATTAACAAGCAGTCTAGCAGTTTGACCAGACCCTAATATCTATTCTAATTGTATACAGCAGAGTAGCTAGTAACCTTTTTCTCTGGATGTCAACTGTTCTTTTCCCTGTCCATAAAAAAAAAAAAAAGAAGTATGTCAAGGGGTGGTTCTTGCAGATTTCTCTGTCTTTATTATTGCTCCTCCTTCATAGAGACAGTTCTGATAGTCTTCAAGTCTTCTTCATTCTGCAATATTATACAATCTCCTTTTCAAAATAAATGGAAAGCTGCAAAGCTTCCAGCAATATTTCATTTTGCACAGGCAATCACTGTCTCTAAAAGACTTTTTTTTTTCTTTTAATTTATGATCTCTCCTAAGCTACTGGTATAGTTTCCATAGTAAATGGTCTTTGATTTAGCTCAGGGTTATCAATGAAAAACCACCTGAAACACAGCAATATTTCATACATTGTTTATCAGCCATTTGCCAGTGACATGAGAACTGCAGGTGAAAGGGAAATTTAAATACATTCTTTTTCATGCCCGTGCTTGCAAGCTGTTTGCCATATAGAAAAAGTAGATGTCCTATAGCTGATAAATATGACTGACACTATTAAATACAGAGTGACCAGATACTTTCTTTCAGGTTTGCAGTAGATGTGACCTCGCCAGGTAGTCGCTATCGAGCAGCTCTTTCCTCAGATCCTTGCTTTTCAGTGTATTTCTCTACAGGTTCATGGGTCTGCTCTCATCACAAGTTACCCTTAAGCTGTCCTCTCTGTATCCTATACATCCTCAATGTACTGAAAATAGAGCTAAGTACCACTGAGGTGTGAAGCAGAGATCTGAGCCCAAATATTTTGCCTTTTCTTTTTGCAGCCGGACCCTGCGGGCAGAGATATCTCCATCCGACCAATCTTGGAGCACTGCGAAAACACCCACATGACCATTTGGCTTGGGATTGTCTATGCTTACAAAGGGCTGCTGATGGTAAGCACAGCTTCTTCTGCACAGCACTGACTTCAAGCTGCTCTTCACTCATAGGCATGAACTGAATTATATTTGCTTTCCTGATGGCTGGGAGAGAGTAAAAGCTGCCTCGAGCACAACTTCTATAATCAGATCTGTTTTAGTGTTCATTAGACAATAATATGTGGATATATGCATATGTAAAATAAATAAGACATCAGTAGCATTTAGGCTGAATGAAGCTTAGAAATTCAGTAGTGAAAAGATGCGTCTATAAATGAGATAGCTTTGTAAATAAAGAAGTAAAATCATCTGAATTCCTGTAGGTTTTCCAAAAAGGTAGAACTATGTTGTCCGAGATGTTTGCCTCTTAGTTTGCAAATGTATTTGAGGAATAGTCATGAGATGCAAAATTAATCTGGGGCCTGAATCAAAATAACCCTTTTGTTGCTGAGGGCCACATCCATAAAAAGATTTAGTAATTAAAACAGGCCTCAGGAACTGAGGCTTGATAGTTTAAAAAAAAAAAAGAAACTCTATAGGTGACTATTAGTGATTAAAAGTTCCTGAGCCTGAAGGTTTTGAGAACATCTGATATTGACAGCACTGACCAGCAGAACACCTGTCTCAAGTTGAGCCCCATCTGGATCCTAAGCCTGAGAGACATTAGTCTACACTGCCTGAAGGGGTCAATCTGTTCTGTGCATTTGGAGCATGCTGGTTCATTAGGACACTGGGGAAAGATTGGATCAGCTGCTTCCACTTGGTGTGCTTGGTGCTCCTGCCCAGAGGGGGCTGCTGGTGCCTGGAGTCCTCTTCTTCCCTCTCCCCTGTGAATGACTGCTCTGATGAGTCCTGCTGCTTTTCATGCTGCCTTTTTCAGGCTGAAAAGTCCTTATCCAATATGAGGTTCAGCAGGGAGGGATGAGTAGTTTTGTTTCTTTAAATTCTAAGCAGTTGCTTTGTGTCAGACCACTCTGCTGGGGTGAGCCTTCATGCAAGGAGGTACTAGCATCAAGTGTCTCCAGGTCCCAGGTAGGAACCCTGATCCTCGAGCTACTAGCCAAAAGGAAGCCTTCTCAGCTTTCCCTTTAATAAAGAAAAGGAAAAAAAAAAAAAAGGCTTTAGGTATAGATGGCTCCTTTTCAGAATGTCTAAGCAGGCTGTGAAGTAAGGAGCTAGGACATATGTGCTCCCTCCAAAGGGATCAGGAATTAGGAGAGATTCCACACCTCAGCATGTCTTACTGGTTGGTCAGTTTGGGGTGGATCTGGATGCACATTAACTTTGGCATGTAGCACAGCATCAAGGAATTTGTGTCCTGAAGGGTGCCACAAGTTGGGAGCCGTGACATTGACCAGCACTGGGGCCATGGTAAGGTTCAAACAAATGGTAGGGGTTTTTTGATTTTTTAAATAACTTCATCAACGTTTTCAGTTAAAATATTTTAAATGCACATTCTCAGGCAAATTGCCTTGAGATTTCAAGTTTGAGTGGTGTTGGACAGTAGTCAAACTGCTTGGGCACTCACTAGTCCTTTGCCCTAGATTGGTTTGTCAGCATGTATGTTGGACTGTTTTCTACAGGATATGTGACTCTCTTTAAGTCTGCAAGTGTCACTTGCAAACTTATTTTGCAAATGCTCTTACATTGTTAGACAATAGTATGTGCATATATGTGCATGCATGAATATGTAAAATACCCAATTCACTATTGAATTTCTCAGTTTGTGATATATCTAAAATATTCAGCTTAAGTGCTACTATTGCCTTTTTTATTTTATGTATGCCATTGCTCACTAATTTCAGACACACAGTGTTTCATAAACACCAGTGAAATACACACTTTTTATTACTCCAGTGCCCTCTTAACACACAAATGGCTACATGTTAAAAAGGAAGATACTTATCTGAATCATTTCAATAATTGCTATGATGAGTAAATGAGTGATATAAGGACAACAGAGTTTATGCATTTTATCACCAAAGACATTTTTGTACACCACACATACTTTGGCTTCAGAACAAAACAAAACCAGAACCTCTCATGTTACTGTATCATTTTATAAAGGTTTAGCTAATTCAAAATTCTGTGATTTTTAATAATAAAACACACATCTAACTTAACGTGCTGTATACTAAAGAGCTAGTATTGCTAATTACAGCACAATGCAATATTTAAGGTGAA
>WAAE01025911.1:0-101373 GCA_013400495.1 Nicator chloris | reverse complement strand
AATTCTTCCTTATACATAATTCCAGTAGATAAATGTAAGCAAAAATTATCCTGGTATTGGACTGTTTAGATATTTACAGTATTTTCTCAGGGCTCTCATCTAATGGTACAGACTCAACTGACACAAGAACCAAGTCTTCAGTAGACTACTTTACAGAAAATGCACACATGCACCAAGATATGTATACCAAGAACAATTTAAAAGTAACTTTTCTAGCTTCAGTTCTTCACATATCATCAAAAAATGTTTATGCTTACCTAGATGTAAAAGTGTGAACTGTGCTGCCAACTCCTTTGCATCTTCTACTGTTGTACAGAGTTTTTCTGGCATGAAATAACTCTGGGAATCATCTGCAATACTAGAAATAAGCACCTTGTACACCAAGAGTATTTTCCCATCCTGACTTGTGGTTGAATACAAGCAGTATTCTGGTGGTGCCCAGCTATTTTTATGGCAAAAATAATCCAGATGCATTACTGCAGAACTGAAGTGACTCAGTTTTAAAGAATACATGCTAATTGGAGTAAGCTTTATTCCTGGAAAAATAGGGTATGTACTTCTTTCAACTTCAGGGGGGCCTGTACTGTGCTGACCATTAAGACGGATTGAAAGACTTGCTGGCTTCCCCAAGGATTTTTGAGTACCATCTTCTTTGTTAGGAAACCCTAAGAGATTTTCAGAACTGGGACTTATCTGACCATTGAAATGTTGCTTCCAAGAACTTTCTTTGTTAACTGGCTTTGCCAGTGTTACCTCAATACTGGCTCCATCAATGCACTTTCCGTTCATTACAGACATAGCAGCAACTGCATCTTCACGGTGGAAAAAATGAACAAAAGCATAGTCCCTCAACTTCTTTACACGTTCAACTACTCCTGGTTTGAACTTGTTGAATTCAGCTTTAATTTTGTCCTCTGTAGTAGATATCATTAAATTTCTCACATACAATACTTTAACTCTCTGCATAGTTTCTTCATCAACTACTTTCTCAGGATCTGCCCAGTCTACTTGAATAGTATGACCCCAGGGCTGGAACGTTCCTACAGCAAAGAAGCATTATATAAATAAGAAACATGCAAGAGAAAGCAGAATCATTCTTATCACCTACCTCTACAAAAAGCAAACATGATGCATACCACAAGAAACTGGGTTTTGTTGCCTGTATCTACTTAAGTTACTTGAAATGGTTAAAGTAAATGAAATGCTGCAAAAATGACAAGTGTTCTGTTACCTTTGGGTTTATTAAGCACCATAAGTTGTCAAAACAAAGACTTTCTGACATGCACATACACACGCAAAAGGAGACCAAAAGTAATGTATTTAACTAGCTACTAAAGACAGCCTCTTCAATAAAATTACCAGTTTAAAAAGCATGGGCAACACCTGGAAATAGTAATCTAAATGTGTATCTTCAGCACAACCCTTACTCTATGTTGCAGCAGATGCCAGAACCCAAACTAAAAGAAACAACAAAACCCAGCCTGCTTTGTTACTCCTGTCAACCCATCATTTTGCATATCATACAGGTTTATTTTCCATTCAGTGAAGTAAAATATACCAATTATATGTTAAATATATTACATATTATTACCAGTATCATATTGACATTTATTTTATTATTATATATTTGATATTTTGCATTTTGTATGTATTTTGCATATTTATTTTCTTTATTTTTCTTTCAAAATTATTTTCTAGTAAAATACTAAAGACCTACTTTTTGATATTTTTTAAATATGAAACATTCACATATTTCATAGTGATGAAAATAGCATCACTCGTGACAACCCACAAAAATACAGGGCACATTCAAGGTATTATCTTTTCTAAGCTCACCTTTAAGAGAATTTAAGTGCAGAGCCTCGTGTACGTAAATGAAAACTGAATGTGTGCCCATGCAAATACATATTGGTGTAAATAGTTAAATTACATAAAACTGATGTCTATTTTTAAATTGCCAGAACTACTTAAATTACAACTTCTTAAAAAAGTTAAAAAAAAACCACAACAGAGCATAAAAAATAAAATCATCCTTAGACAAAAGGCAATACTGCCGTTTTACAACCCTCAAAACACCTTAAAGAATAGCAAACAGGGATGATGCACTATGTCATCCCCCCACAATATGGAAACACATACTCCCCATAAAAACTCAGCTTAATTACAAACAGTTTTACCTGGGATTAGTCGTCTTCTAGCCATTGCAGCTGCTCTGTGAGATTCATATTCTACAAAGGCAAAGCCACGATTCTTAGTTTTGTCAGTGGCATTTGGATAAACAATGACATCCACCACTCCTTCTGTAACTTTTTTCATTTCATTCAATATTTCTTCTTTCTTCTTATCTTTAGGAATTGCTCCAATAAATAGTCTGCAGTTGTCCAAGCTTACGCAGACACCAATAAACTTCCCTGGACGAATTTCGTAATTATTGAGAATCTTGATGGCCAGCTGGGCTTCCTCTTTAGTGGTGTACATCACAAAAGCATAGCCTCGGTTCTCACCACTGAATTCCATCATCAGTCTGAGCTCATAGATCTTCCCAGCTCTCTCAAAAACAGGAACTAGTTCATCTTCGTACATATCACGAGGAATCTTACCCACAAAAACTTCACATCCACGAGGTGGTGGAGGACCTTCCCAACCTTAAAATAAATTGTCCAACAGCAATCTTAGTACAAACGCACATTTCTCCCACACCAGTTTTAATGTGGGAGTTATTTATTTTTTGTCTCAACTGAAAACTAGCACATTCTCTTCTATTATGTCTTACTTCTTTTATGTTTAAATAAAAAAATGCCAGAAACCCATAGTTTGCATTTCTTTCAATGTCATCTTCTAGGCTTTTTTCCAATGGAATCTGTATGACAACACGCTGAACCTGTTTATCAAAAACACTGACAGGTTTACCAAGCGTCTCTATTTCAATCATTTTATGCCCCTTACAATTTTATTTCAGTTATTAATAAAACTGGTATACCTAAGAAAGATACCTAGGTAAGATACCTAGGTAAGAAATTCAGTTTTATTTTCTACTACAACACTTTAAAGTTACAAAATGTTTCTCTGCGCTTCTTGCCTGTATTTTTATAAATTTTGTTAAGGGTCCCCAGTACAGCAATTTTTTCTTGACATCATTCAAAAAGTCCAAACAATTTGCTTCCACTTTCATTCATCCAATAAAATAAGACTCCCTAAGGAAAGTCGGATACAGAGCCAAACTTTCTGCAACAGTGAAAAAGATGCAACACTTTTACTCTAAAAACAGACCACAGTTTTCACAGGCTGCAGTGGATGGTACGAAAAAAAGCAAGAAAAATATCCACAGAACAAGTCAGTCTTTGGTTGACATCTGAAAGCTGCAGAACATCTATGCTTCTCTCCTTAAGCCAAGGACATTCAAACTTTCTTTTATATCTCTACCATAAATACTGCAAGATACGTTCAACAGATAATGTAAAACTGTATTTATACATTTAATATTATGGAGCGATGGTCTTCAAATATGGCACTCCATTTTCCCAAAATAATAAAAAAATAAATTTTAAAATGGTTGTTTGGCTTTGTTTATTTTTTAAATTAGACAAACAAGTCAGGTAGAATGTTCAAAGGCAGACACTCAAATTTAAACTAAAAGCTTTTTCTTAATTTTTTGGCAAGAAAGGTTTTCTACAGGAGAAAAAGCGAGGAGTACAAAGATGGTAGAAAAAACTAACACAAAACTTAGTAAATACTAGTATGAAATGACAAAGCATAACGAGGCAAGGCGAAAAAAATACTCCTGACAAGACAAAAAGATAATTAAATAATGTACTTTGGTTTAAAGTTCAGAATAAATGGTATTTAGATGATTTTGTAATTAGCACTTTTTCCTTAATGTATTGTCAGAGAGCCTGTAATTTACTTATGAAAAAAATTGAGAGATTTTTGCCTTCTCACAGAACTATTTTTCATCTATAAACTCTACACTAACTGTACAGAAAGAACTACATGGCACGCATAGAAGCTACCAAGGCACCAGAACTGGCATGCATTTGGAGTCACACTGCCATGACTTAGCTAGGAAAAAGTTTGGCTCTGTTACGTGCAGCATTCCATGTTTTTATCGTTTTCACCTTTATAAACATCTCTGACCACTTCAGCTGAGCTCTGACTGGACATGGCAGCTAACACCACCTGCAGGCTAGTACTGCCATCACTCACATCATGCTAGTCCCTTCCCACATAAAAACAATAAACCAACTGTACACCATTTAGGAGCTCCAAAGACAAAGGCAACCGCACACCTCAGTTGAGAAAAAACTGTGCAGGATTCATGAAATTAAATAACTAGCTTTATTTATTTATTAACCAGGCAAACTTTTACCATCCTTCTCAGCCTGGTAACTGATTGAACAGTGATTCTCAGTAAGTAAAAGCCATTTACCACACAAAAACTGCCCCTTCTAATTTTAAAGCTGCATACTCTCTCAGCAGTACAGCACCTTACTGCCAACTGCAACTAGCCTCTGATTTCTGGCTTAAAGAAAACTGGTCTGTGCCACATTTGCCAATGTGGGACATGTACTTAGCAGTGCAAACATGGAAAGTTAGTCAAAATCATTCCACAGGCAGCTGATCAGAGAGTTTCCCTGACTGGCTACTTGATTCATCACTGGACGACAGAAAACGGGACTCCTATTTTTGCAGCAGTTCAACCAATATTATTCATAATCCTCCCACTGTTAGTGTCCATGCCATCTTAAACTTCCATGTAATTCTAATGACTCACATGCCTAGTGACATCATTGGGTCCACTGCTCAGATGGCAGCAGACACAGAACTATGAAAATTCACCTTCATCTTTTTTCTTTGAACACTGTACAGATACATTTTTCACAATGGCATACACTAAACAAGAACTGTGCCAGGGAAAAGCCTGTAATTTTTTAGGGCAATTTTCAGCCGCATCTGCTGAGAACAGAGCTGACAGTGAGCCTATCCTCTGACAGCAACACAAGCTTATAGAAATCACATCTTAAACAAGCAAAATTCATATCTAAACCCTTCATTTAAAAAGATACTGTAATTTCCTACAAGTCATCTCCAACATTTAAGTCTCACCTGGCTTAGAGCCATTTATAGTAACTTAGTGCAATTTCCAACCTAAAAAAAAAAAGTATTTTCAATATCCTATGAAAATACATGAAGATTTGAAGGAAAGATATGTACCTAATGTTAATGAAAAGGCTAATGGAAGAGAGACTTTGTCAAACCTATCTAGTTTAAGAAAACATTAATAAAACTAGCTTTGCTAAACAAACACACTTAATACCATCCAATGTTCTAATTAAAAGACATTATTATGTAGAAGATGTATAATAATTTAAGAACAGGCTGAAGTTAGTGATGCCCTGCAGTTCTTTTTCTAGTGCCATTTTCAAAACAGTTTCACAGGGTTTCCTTTTGCTATTTTACATAGGCTTAGTAAAAATACAGACAAAATTTAAGACAGAAAAACTTCCAGAGAAATAATTTTGATGCAGCTCTAACTTAAACTATATATAGCAATGAGTAAATAAAGTTCACGCTTATGAGCATGACTTACAAAGACATGGGATCACAGGCCACAAGTGAGAATGAATTGAAAGAGCAGCACAAAGAATTTTCCTTCTTTCTGCTAGTCTAAGCGCATAATCTGATTCGGAAAGAAGAGTTACTGGATTCCATGTCATACAATTAGGCTTAGTAGCAAAACTCTTGTACACTGCTAGTGTCAACATCACCGGAAAAATTATTCAAAATAAAAGAAATATTTTATCATCAACTCTGAAAACAAAATGAGTTAATCTTCACTGGTGCTCTCACAGAAAAGTAAAAGTTTGTACAAAAAAAAAAAAAAAAAAGCTTTGGCCAATGCAAGTGGTAAGGGGCAAGAAAAGACACTAGGTAGGTTATGCCTCTACCATCAACATGTTTTTTCCCTTCTGTGTCCGTAAATGTTTTGAAAGGTGTTCTCAGTCATATGGAACACATTTGGCTTTGTGAGCTCCAAATTTGTTATGCTACCTGTCAATTTTGGCTGGTTTTAAAGATGCGACTTTTTAAGTCCACCAAAAGCAAACGTTCAACACAGTCTAGCTCAAGAAATCTTAAATTGCTGGAAACGGTAAAACACATCAGGACCCTCCCCGTATGTGTGGTGTTTCTTACACTGTTTCCTTCAGCTTCTACTACTGGTCACTGTCAAGATACACAATATGAGGCTACACCAATTTTCAGTCTCCAAAGAAATGCTTACCTGGTGGAGGACCACCAAATTTTCTTTGCCCATTTTGCTGAACCATGCTGTATCCAGTCTTCTCCATCAGGGCAAGTAAAGCAGCCCCATTTTGAGCACCCCTTCGGATTTTGCTGCATCCATTTGCTGCAGCTTTATTCTCCTCGTGCATATCTGCAACAGCTTCAACAGAATATCGCAAATATTCCCACTCAGCAAATTCTAAGTTGTTATGTGCATACAGAAGCTACCAAAATACAGAAAAACCACTCAGGCTATACCTGCCTATTTATTGCAACTTTGTTTAGCATGAAGCTTCAATCCTACACCCAACCACTATCACTTATGTACTTGCTTTCAGACCATTGTTCTGTAGCTGGAACAATCTATATTCAAACTCTCCTAAATGCTGTCACAGCTATCACAACGTAAGGAGCACAACTATTTTTAAGAATGCTGCCCTTCAAGTAGAAGAATGAATTCTTTCATAAACCATGTCATCACAGCTGTGTAAGGGACCAATAAGCTACTTGACGTGACAAGTTGCATTTTCTTACTACTACATTTTATAAGAATACCAATTATTTCAAAATTGTGTTTTGGTACTAAACTACTGGAGGAACACCTTAAGTCCACACCTAGTTACTATAAAGAACACAAAGAATGCATGAACATAGTTTAATTAATACCAATATAAAATAAAATTAGGCAGAACTGCCTGGCAAAACTAACGGTTTGGAATAATCCCACCTCTGGGATCCCTATTTTCATGGCTTTATCCATTTTCACAATTTCAAAAACTAAACCTTATCAATATGGGTGCTGCTGCCCTATCTCCTATTTCTCTGGCATGCCAAGATCTCACCAAACAGGTTTAGGTTTCTGTCACCCAGATGACGGAAAACAATCACACCACTTGGCAATTACCAATTTTACTAGCCAAGCCACTAAAAAAATCTCAAATCAGATGTTTCTTTCATTGCCACTTTTTCCTTCTCCAATTCATTTATTCTTTTCACAAGATTTTCTGCCCTAAGGTCTGCTTAGGCAAACAATATTTTTCATCACTTCAATCCTTTGTCCAAATGCCATTTCCAAGTGCTATGCCACTCTTTCTCGAGAAATGCTGCCCAAAAAGTCATCACCAGAAAAATAAAGGTACCACTGTTTGTTCTTCAGTGCCCCTTATATTTTCAGCTTTCTTCGTCTTCAGGCTCAGGCTCCTGAGACATCAGCAGTTTACTTTTTATAAGAGAAACATTTAAAAACAGCTTAAAGTTCACACAAACGTTTCTTGACAATCTACTATTATTTGCTGAACAAAACTAAAGTTTCTAAACATATTATAGACCAAATTTATGGAGTGATGAAGTGCCTGTTCCCCTACTGCATTTATGGATGTTACGCAATGATATTACTATCCAGAGGTGAGGCTGCAGCTTATTCCCCCACTCCTGCCTCAGCTTTGTCATTTCAAATGTACTTTGAATCAACGTAATTACTATTTCTAAGTGCATATCTTTTCACAAGAGCCTTCACATGATGTTCTAACAGACTCCACAAATCCTTTAATAAGAATAGTGTTAACAGTGACTTTTCCCCCTGTAGGGAAAAGACGACTTTTGGTGGGGATTTTTTTTTTTTGTCTTTTCATCAACACAGTATTCATTTTGGGGCAGGAATCCGTGCAAGCAACCAGTCTCAAGAAGTTTAAGTTACATCTGTCACAGGGCACTAAAAATGTCAAATTTTTAACAAAACTACCGGCTTCATCAAAAGGAGATTCCAGAAAAGCAGCAGGGCAGACCACAAAAAAATCCCGACAGGCACGAGCAGAAATAGCATGGCTCCCACCGGGCTGGAAATAGTGTCCTATCTCCTTTCTGCAAGTGAATTACACTTACTGTATTTCACAGCCTACAAGCTGCAAAGAGATTCTGTAATTAGGAAATCTTTTGGCAGCTTCAGGCCTAACAAGGTATGGAGATGACAACGAAGCTGGAGCGAGGGAGAGGCAAACTGATTTTCCCTTTGAGTCGGTGAGTTCAAACAGCGGGCAAGAACGCCGTTAGCTGTAAGGGCAGCAAGCGGGCACCAGACGGGCACCCTGGGAGCTCCAAGGGGCGAAGCGGCCCTGAGGAGCTACAAGAGGCCCTGAGGAGCTACAAGAGGCCCAAGCAGGAAGCAAGCCAACCTCGGGCACGCCCCGGGCACAAACGCCACAGACGCGAGGAGGCACGACTGCACGTGAGACAGTAAGGGAAGAGAATAAACTCCATAACCCCGGAATCTCCCTGCGCTACTCCCGCCGACTGGCACATCAAGGCCCTTTTCCCCACACTGCTTCATCCCTCATCGCGCTGCCTCCGCCTTTCCCCACGGCACAGCAAGGACCCGAACCCACCACTATCCCCAGGCAGACGAGGCCACGGCATAACTCCCCGGTGTCCCGTCGGGAGCCGAACGCCACAAAGCGCTGCCCAGCTGCCGGCGCTGTCACCGCCTCATGCGCCCGGCCCCGCGGCCACAGCTTTCCCTCGCTCTTAACCCGGCCGGCCAATCAGCGGGCGCGGGGGGCGGGCACGGACACAATTGACAGGCCGCTCCAGCCAATCGCAGCGGGGCAAGCGTGCGCGGCACGCGAGCGGTCTTTAAAGCGGGCGACGGTTGGGTGGGGGGGATGTGTCCGGCGCGCGCCGCGGCCGCCGCTGGAGCCGTTGGGGTGGCGCGCGCTGCTCCTGGCCGCACGGCGGGCACGCGGCGCCTCCTCAGCTCCCCGGCGTTCCATTCCCGCTGCATTCCTAATGGGTGTTAGCTTCCCGAGCTCACCCTTAGCGCTCTCAGAACCTGGCTGGTTTGCTTTCTTTGGCTCGTGTCTGCTCCGAAATGCCCTTTAGGATGTGCTCTGGCATGTACTCGTGCGAGTGTTTAGTCCCTTGTACAGGTGTGTGTTGGCCAGTGTACCAAAGTGAGGTTGGAAAAGACCTCTGAAAAAGTCAAATCCAGCCTACGACCCAACACCATCATGTCCACTAGACCGTGGCACTAAGTGCTGCCTCCCATCTTACACAAGGATGGTGACTTGACCACCTCCCTGGGCAGTCCATGCCAATATATAATCACCCGTTCTGTGAAGGACTCCTTCCTAATGTCCAACCTAAACCTCCCCTGGGTGCAGCTCAAGGCTACATCCTCTTGTCCTGTCCCTGGTTGCCACGCAGAAGATATGTCTGGTTCCAATCCCTGTTGGTTCAGTTAATATTTCAGTCTCTTAGAAATGAACCCCATCAACTTCACAACAACTCACCCACTTGCCAAGCCGGTTGGGTCGGAGGCCCTCCAGTTCTGGCACTGCTCCTGAACTCCCATCACAACTCTTTAGGGCTCACATAGCAAGGCGCACATCAAATGTACCAGGGTTAACACGAGGTGTGGGATTAGCTTGCAAGTTCTTCAAGTTGATATCATAATGTTGAGGCCCATTTCCCCCATCTAGCAAATTAAAGTCTTTCAAAACCAGTATACTTTCACCAAAAACTCCTCCCCCTCCCTTTTCCTAAGGTTTACATGCTCAACTGCACTTTTTACTAATGTAGAGAATCCCTCAAATTTTACCTTCAGGACATGCAAATTCATCTTTATTATGAATATGTTCCAGAGCTTTTAGGAATCTCACTTTGAATCTGTAGTGCCACAGAGTTGCCACATTGTCATATTTGACATTTAATCATTTGAGTTTGCTTACTTTTCAAAGAGAATGCATGATGTGCTTTTATTAATAATGGCATGTTACACTCGTGTAATTTACAGATAGTATGTCTCCATTTTAAAGTTCTGAATGGCCAACATACCAAAGCTATTGCCTTCAAGATTAAATTTCACCACCTTTTCATTTCAGCTGTCTGTTTGGTTTTTGTTTGGTTATTTTTTTTCCCCCTACATCTGAATCAGCCAGGAAGCCTCTCACAGAAATCAGTTTGGGGTATATTAAGACAGATAAAGTTTGTGACATTTTGACTGCAGCTGTGTGTCCTTGCTGCATTAGAGACTGCTCACTCCCTGGCCAAAAACTCCATGTGCCTCAGTTGCTATTGGTGATGGGAAATACTGAAAGCATGCAGGCAATCCCTTTTAGATGAAAAAGAAACCCCACCCAAACGCACAATTCCTCGGCATTTCCTTTGTATTTCATGTAAGTGACACCTTACTGGATAGGTTGCCAGGTACAGCCATTTCTGTAGTACAGCAGAAGGTCTCAAGGGAAACAAATAAATTTGCCATCAGGTTTTTCACTTTACGGCATGAATAAAAGAGAACATAAAAATAACCAAAAAGTAATCCATGTTTATAATCTCTTATTAAACATCAAAGGTGAACATAGGAGCTAAACACCACTGCCTTTCTAAAAGAAATTAATGATCCTTTTCTTCCTTTGTTCCCCATGTGCTAATTGGGTAACAGAGTTCTCAGTGCACCCTTGCACACAGGTGCGAGCTGCTCTTCTTTGATGATCTAACTCTTCACTATAATTAGGCTTTACTAAGAACAACTGTTTATAACCTCTATTTTTCTTGGATTTTGCTGTGACTCATAATAAAATCTGAGCTGAATATTTGAATTCTTTTTCATAGTAAGACATGATTTACTGGGGAATGTAATATTTTTTATTAAATTAAGAACTATATCGGATAACTTCAGGTCTTCAGAAGAGATGTTACACACCTGAAAGCTTTATTCACTTGTTTTTCCATTAACTTTTATGAAAGAATGGGAAAAAAGAACCAGGCCCAAAACATGTTTTGATATTTATCACAGCATTTATTTTTTTATTGCTCTATTGAATCAGTACCTTAGGACATAGCTGTTTAACTTTCAAACCTGATCAACAGAAACTTATTTTAGGATTATTTTACAAGAATTACAGCATAATTACCAAAAAGCATTTGGCACCAATTCTGGTTAGAAAATTACCTTAAATTGGAAGTAATACACTGTTTGCCCCAAAGCTTTATACAGTTCCTATTAACACTGAGTTAGTTTGCTCCACTAATGTCTAGTTGAAAGTCTCACGAATCTGATGGATGACGAACGAGGGCAGAGTCTTGCCAAGATTATGACATAGATTCCTTTGGCTAGATTTGAAAATGTGAAAGAGGTCTTTTTCTTACACATTTTATTTTACAGCACTGCACCAGACAGTGCTCTTCCTTCTAAGTTATTTTAGGTAGCTGTAACACAGAAGCCCTTGATATTTAACTTCTGTTTTATTGGAATGCTAGCAAGTCCCAGCATATATATTCCTGGAGTGGGCTATTACTGCAGCTGTAATATACTTTAATAGAAGCATTAGCGCTTTTTTGTCAGTGTAAATTTTACTGTGGCCTGGAGGAGGAAAAGAGGGTATGTAGTATTTCTCTGCACTCTGACAGGCTTGATATGTAGGTAGTAGAAATACTTTAAAAAGAAGCAGACATCCTTTGAAGTTTAGACAAAGGTCTCTGTAGAAAACCTAGACATAATATGATTGTAAATCTAATTATAGTAAGCTGTCTGGAAAGACTTAATTTTAGTCAATCAGTCCATTTTATTTTGGGTTTCACTTTATCAAGCACTGCAATACTTTTTTATTAGGATCCTCCTAACAAAGGGTGCCTAAAGGGTCTTTTATCTTGAAAAGAACAGTTTGTTCTTGTTCAGCTTTCTGCCTTAAAAAGTTGGAATCTTTTTTAATTGTAGAATTACAAGATATAATATTTCTGAAATGAGAATTTGGGGGAACAGAATATTAATTGTAGAAAAAACATAATACAGAGTTTCTTTTTTGGTAAACCACTTTGAGACACATGCCACATGATTTTAACATGCCACGTTAAAAGACATACAATGAAGATGAAAAAATGGATCCTGAAGAAAGTTCTGTCTTCACTTTGACGAGTACAAATGTCAACAATTGCACTGATGTAAATTGAATTAAATCAAATTTAAGCCAATATTGCTCACTCTGGAGTGATGTAAAATGTGCATTAACAAAGTGTATAAAATCTCTTTTCTTGTTTTTCCCCTCATTACGTCCAGAACTATTGCTTTCTGCTCTTTCTAAAAACCTGGGCCCTTCATGAAAAAGCCATGCCTTCTATCACTGAGCGAAATGGCAATTTTCTGGCAATATAGCTAAGCCTGAGAGGGAAGGAGCAGAAGGAAATTTCTGAAAAAGTAACACCACAAAGGGCTGGTGGAAGAAGTGGTGAATGTCAGGAAAGAGAAGTGAGGAAAGGACAGGAAAGAAGGAAGGGCCAAGGGAGACAGAGAATCCCGTCCTACACCACTGTGGTTTTTTGATGTTCCACCATCACAGAATGCTTTCCAGTCTGCTTTTTAGGCAGATGTTTCAAAAGCATTCTGAAACAGAGATATATCCTCTTCACCTCTGTGGAGTGGGAATTGAAGAGGATTGGCAAGAAAATGGCTATTGCCACAACAAGATTGAAACCAGAGTTTTCACACGAAAATGTGAAGCACAAAGAACTGTAACGGAGGCTTCCTTCCTCACACCACTGGTGTCCAGTCCTCACCAAAGGGCTTGGAAAGATCAGACACAGTCCCTGCTCAGTTTTTTATTTCTCTGCAAATATTGCCAAAAATACTTGAATTTATGGTAGTTTCTGTGAAAATCTTCAAACTTATCTCAGCATTGAAACCAAGCAGGTGTCAGACTGTAAAGTCTTTGGTCATACTGGATCTGACCTAGACAATAAGTGGAAGTTTATCAGGGAGTCTGATGACTTTTTTGTCACATTAGATTTTGAATATTAAATAATTCTGGAAAAAAATTACATTGAGTACAAGACTGGACAACAAGATTTCATTCTACTTTTCCTAAATTTAAATACTTAAAATACCTTTTGAGTAATTTGAAAAGTGGAAAGAGTTCAGTCTTTCTTTAGGTTTCTCATACTTGGTTTTGAATTCCTGCTTATACTGAGAATCCTAAAAGGCATTGATGTAGCCAGTTCACATCCTCTTAATTTGCAATCCAGTTGCAGTGAGCTGCTAGCTAGCTTTTAAGTCAGGAAACTCTGGACTGTCAATACCAATTGTAGTGGAACAACTTACAGTGCTTCTGTGTAATTTTCTTTATTAGAGATATAGTGCTCTGCTTAGAGACACAAGAAAGCCTGAAGCAATGTTACCTGTAATTTTGGGTGTTCCTTTCATTTATATATACACACACATTTTTATATATTTGTCACTTACACATGGATAGAATCCCACAATTTCTCTTTGAGGTTTCTTATGGTATTAAGTACAGCTAACAGAATGGTTTTTAAATGCTTTGCTGTATCTAGATATTGTCTTTCCTACAAAGCCTAGTGACACAACAAAAACTGTGGTGAAAAACTAAACTAAGAATCACTAACTACATCGTTGGCCACTCTATACTATAGTAATAACTATAATAACTATAATTTTATAGTACTAACTATAAAATCAGTGTTATGCATCCTAATTGTTCCTTCCATTTCTGGTTAGATGTTACAGCAGTGAAACAGGAATTCAAAATCAACATTTCTAGACCTACTGAGCAGTTATATCGACTTAGTAAATACGTGACTTACTCGTTCTTTAAATGCGAATTCCATAGTTAACTTCACAATTTGCTGGAGACGGTGCATTTTCCTAACTCTAAGAGAGCCACTAGGTGGGAGTATGTTATCTTAAAAGGCGTTTCGTCAGCCACGGCAGTTGTCGTTTTGGAGGAGCTCCACTCCTCTCTTTTCCTGGCAGCCGAGAGATGCTGCAACTCTCTTCACACCATGAAGTTGGTGGTGATCGATTTGGGATTTTTCGACGCTCGTCTCCACTTTGGACGCTATGGAGACACTGCCTGCCTCACTGCACCTCTGGCTCGGGAGGACATGAGGTGGGGCAAGCAAAGGCAAAGACTTCATAGAATCATAGAGTATTCTGAGTTGGAAGGGACCCACAAGGATCATTGATTCCAACTCCTGCCCCTGCACAGGACACCCCAAGAGTCACACCCTGTGCCTGAGAGCATTGTCCAAATGCTTCTTGAACTCTGTCAGGCTTGGTGCTGTGACCACTTCCCTGGGGAGCCTGTTTCAGCACCCAACCACCCTCTGGGTAAAGAACCATTTTCCTAATATCCGGCCTAAACCTGCCCTGACACAGCTTCAGGCTATTCCCTCAGGTTCTGTCACTGGTCACCACAGAGGAGGTATCAGTGTCTGCCCCTCCTTGTCCACTCACAGTGGAGCTGTAGACCACAATGAGGTCTCCCCACAGTCTCTTCTCTAGGCCGAAATAAGCGACCTCAGCCACTCCTCATATGACTTCCCCTCCAGACCCTTCACCATCTTCCTGACCCTTCTTTGGACACTCTCTAATAATACTACCAGTGCCACCCTTCAAAAAGTCTGTCTCATATCCAGACAACGTACACAAGCTAATTACGTAGGAAGCCCTGAGGACTCAGGTGAAAAAAGATTTAGAGGATCACCTTGCTAACATGAAAGCTGATAGTAACAATTATTTTAAAAAGCCTTGTTAAACTATATTAAAAGCCAGGCATTTGCCAGAGAGAGAACCGGAAAGTGATAAAGAAAGAGTCTTTTGAGGAATTAGGCTATAGGGAAAAAACAAAGTTGTAGCAGTATTCAACAAAAAAGGTTTAATTATTATATTATCAAAAGTTCATTATTAGTGGGGGTTCATTTCTGAACACCATTATTAAATTTTCACAGGTACAAGATTTTGGAGAAGTCAGGGAATTGGTGGCAATATTTCATATTTAATTTTGCTCTCTATGAAGACAGCAACAAAGCTCCTGTTGGTTTTAGCTGGAAGAAACATAACCCAGTGACGCTGCTGTAATAAAGAACCCTGGAGTACTACCTAATTATAGATGTAATGGTATAACTTTTAACTGTGCAGTCCTAATTATGCAACGTTTTTTAAAAGGAATTTCTCTTACTATTTTTTAATTAGGGTTAACTGTTTTTTGTATAAAGAGATACCTTGCTCACACCCCATGTTCCCATCCTACTCAGTTATACACTGAGCTCACAATTAATGTAACAAATCCAATGTCTTTCCCATAAGAACAGACTGTTGTTGCAAGCACAGATTTTTATTTAATTGCAGCATTTAGAACTGTCTGTTAGAGAGCTTTTAATGCAAAGTTTCCCCAAAATGAAAAATGCACACTAGAAAATTACTGAGGGAAAGTAACTTCTATAACTGGTTTGGGTGGTATTTTCAGCTTGCTAGTAAAAATCTCTTTGCAAGTCATAAAAACCTCATTATAATTTTGAAACACATTTCATGACTATGCATCAGCTCTGCTGCCTGTGCAGTTCTCAATGCTTTAACAATATTAGTTACTGGAATTGCTCAAAGACATCAGAAATAGAAACGCTCTGTTCCTTGCTGGAATTTCAGTTCATCAGCCAAGCAGAATTACTGCTTTCTCCAAGCAAGTTTTTGAAAATACATTATTCCCAGCCTACACCCTGTCTGTCAATACATGATGAAATTGTCATTCTAAAATAGTTACTTGTACAGTGGAGTGGTTCTTTCTTGCATACAGTGCGACCAAACCTACTTGCTGACGGAAATTGGGAGTAGTAACTAAAAGAATACAAACAGCTGTCTACCACGCAATCATCTGTGATAAATGGTTGATGTACTGGATGAAGAAATGTTATTTTTACTTATTGGTCAAGGCTATGTCCTAGATTATTACACATTTTGATGTGTAGAGGTTTGTGTACAGAGAAGCTGAGGTTTGTCTGCATCCCAAGGTTGATGAAAAGATGAGTAATGGAATGTGGTAACGTGACTGTGGATATTACAGGCTACATCTTCATGTATACTTCAGGGCATTGCAGCCTTACACACTTGACACTCTGAGATGATTTGCAGCCCTAAGTGAGACCTTCAGGCTCCTCTTCCAAAATCTGAAATACTTTGGAAGGGACTCCTGAGATACTGTCAGAGCTGCAACCTGTATAACTCGCCCATGAATAAAATGAGGCTTGGGATGGAATTGAAACAGTCTGGACTCTATGGAATTGAAACAGTCTGGAGTCTATCTGCATGATTCAGATCTCTTGCTTCAGGTGAGCAGGTATGACTGCAATACAGGACAGGGTCATGAAACGTTATCCGTTCAGGCTCCAGAAGAGACAGAGCTGGTATAGATGGTGCTGAACTGAACAGCCGCCTCCCCCGAGGGCTAAATGCACTGCTCCATCTTCCACAGCCATGCTGTTTCTGGTTCTGGAGGCAACCAGGTCATCCTCGGCTCCAGGCTACTTACACAGTCCATAATCACATCATTTAGACACTAAATGAAGTGGTTGAAACCAGGTGCCTCCCTTCTCCTAAATATTCACTTGGAGCTACCTGCAATCCAGTCAGCAAAATGGCAAAAGTTACTCTGTTGAATATCTAACTCTAGTATTTCCAGCAGGAGTGCAGGAAACTCATTATCTTCACATCCACATTTCTTCACTTTTGATTAGAACTAATTACTAACTTTTTCCTACTGTGCAGGAGTAGCAGACCCTCTCCTCCATTTATGTGCAGTACTAAATGGAAACATGCAGGTACTTTCTGCAAAACTGCAAGGAACATGGTTGCAAATCTGAGTTAGGTCTCAGCCTATGCACAAACAGAAGATAAGGTGGCTTGGCAAGTTTAGTAGAGCATAACCTTTCATTTGAATGTATTCTTAACTATGTGCTCTAGTATGCCTTCTTAGCCTCAGAGAACTCTGGTTTCACAGACAAAGAAAATGCCTTCTGGGGAGGAACCACACATTTTATTTATTGTGTATGTCCAATGCAAAAAACCTACAACCTTACGCAAGTATTAACCAAGTTCTGGAGGTAGTCAGAAATCAGAGAGGTTATTATTGTCCTGGTTATAGAGTTAAAAAGGAGACACTGTAGCCAATAGTTTGGGAGGTACAGCAGGTTATCTGCTTTAACTAAGAGAATTTGTTATAAGGAAAGCAACAGTGCAGTAAAGAAGCAGNGTTTCTCTCTTATTTCTAGACCTCTGATCAAACCTAACAGTTTCTCTCTTATTTCTACCTGAAAATTTTATGAATTACTTCCACAAATGTCCCTATCTTAGCAGTTTCTGACTGCATCTAGAGATCTGTTTCCTATTCTGAACATCACTGGGGCCAATAGACCATGAGAAGTGACACTCTCCTTTGGAGATCACAAACAGAGCCTGTTCCAACAAAGAGTGGACAGAGAGCCATTTTGCCCTTCTAACTCAAAGTCACAGATGTTGCCTGACTTGATTTAAAAAAAAAAAAAAAAAAAAAAAAAAGAAATCAATAATCACTGTCCTAACCATGAGACTAAAAATAGAAAAGGTGGAGGGTAGCAACTCCATAGCCTTATCCAAAGTCGCATGAACTCCTGCAGGACGGACTGAGAAGGTCCTAGGAACAGGTCTCCCAAATCCCCAGAAATGCTATAAGCATCACATTTTTTTCTACTCTTTGTAAATTGATATTGCTGTTTCCATTCTATGTGCTACTCAGTCAGGAAAGGTTTTGGTTAACAAATGGGGATGTCTAGCTTAAAATTCTGGCCAGGGTTACCAGCTAAGGTTGCAAAATAGGTTTGCACATTTGTACATGGTCATCCATGTTTGCATGATTCCAGTTGCAGCACCTGGCACCTGGTGCTCTCTTGGCGCATGCCTGAGGTCAAGGCAGGCCAGGGAGAGCTACTCATAGACACTAGAGGTGAAACAGTGGGGTAGTTCAGCTACACACACGGGTCACAGAGTACCACTACATTGTCAGAAGATGGACCACACCCATTGTATTTACTAGGTTAGATTACAGCCTGTGGCATTGATGGCATACTTCAATTTAAGGGAAGGCAAATGAATCCTTTTAATCTCTATGCTACCATGCAGCCCCACTGCCACTTAGTTGGGTATGCAGGGCACAGGAAGGTAGACACAACACTGTGCCCTGCATACCCAACTAAGTAGCATCTGAGGCTTCAGGCACACACTTCTACATTCATTGACTAGTCCTTAACCACACTTGATATGCCCTGCCCTTGCAAGTAAAATAAACCTGCATTACCTGCCTGTCACGTTCCCACTGCTTTGTTCAGACCAAGCACCAAGTTGTAGGTGTTGTAGTTGCAGGGGACTGTGCAGCTGATTTGCTCCAAATCACACTATCGCAGAGCAGCCACCCACAGTTTTGCAGTTCACAACACACAATAAAGAAGAGGCAACTTCTGAAACAAAGTCACACGGCTAAACAAAGTTCTCTTATAAACAGGGGAAACATAAATAAGCTACAGAAAGTCTTAGAGAAAGTTTCTACCCCGTGAGACACAGAAACAGTAACTCCAAATCCCCAGTTTTGTGACAGATAGAACTGTGGTACTGCAATCAGTGTAACTCTGACTTAAGCCTCCCCACTTGCACCCCTTCTCCCACAGTCTCTGAGCACTCAGGACTATATCCTAAATGTTCTCTTGACTTCAGAACTGAAGCTACATCACACAACACACCAGAATAATTTTTTTTTAAGAAATTATGCCAAAAAAAGCCTTCAAATACTTTTAGTGTTCCATTCCTACAGCAGAGGAGGAGATTGTTTATTCTACCAGCACAATGCTCTGAAAGATTTTTGTAAGGCTGACGAGGGACTGGAATGCACTACAGCAAAGAGCCTCAAAACTACTAAGCTCTTCTATCTTCACTTCCCATTAGAAAGCTCATTCACAACAGTTAAGTACTCAGATGAATCAAGTCTGAAGCTATTACAAAGCATAATGAGGAAATGCTCCGAGTCACCCAAGAACTTTAATTTCAGTGGATAAAGGAGATGCTAACTAATGACTGTCTAACACGGTTCTGTATCATCCAGTGGCATGTGATGCTTTATTTAATGTGAGAACATGCAACAAATAATACAGCACCATATAATTTCTAGAGATCACAGTTCTAATTTCTTGTTGCTGCAGTTTGCATTCTAAAACCTGTCTGGATGATGTCAGGTCACACACAAGTTTAATTCCCTCTTCCCTACCCCCTCAGACTTGAACAAGTATTACTATGATTTTGTTTTCATTAAAAGCCTCAATGGTATTTATATGTAGCATTCTCCTTTAGCATAGGAGAATGCAGAGTGAAATCAAGCAGCAGATGACTGTTCACCACAGAATGAGTAATCATTATGTTCCAAGCTAAAATAAATGCGAACAGAAAACCAGAAAGCACACTGTTCTAATGTCTTCATTTAGTAACTTAACTTTTTTGTTAATTTCTTTTAAACAAGGGTTTTCTAAAAGCATTTTGAACCTTACTCATTTTATTTTTGTTTTCCGTGGAAAGCCTGAATTGAAACATCTATCCTTTAAACTTGATGTCTTCACTACTTGCCTTTTCCAGTGGCACCGGGTGGTGGTTATACTCCTTCATTACGTATTCTGGTTTAACCACACAGCTTTTCAAAACAGCCCCCACTAAAATGAGCTGTGGCTCTGGATTTACACTCCCCATCACCATCACTTACAGTTACCGATGAACAATTTCACTTCTAAGCACACACATTTCCCCAACAGCTGAACTGCTCTTCAGTTTTCTGTTTTTCTTATTACAACTAGCTCCTTCATTTCAATGGCATCACAGTTGAGCTCAAGTCTGAAATGCAATGCTCCAGCTAGTGCTTATTTTTACTCAAGTAATTACAGAAAAAAAAAAGTTGACACTGACATTTACCAAAATATTTCAGAGCACAAACACCACCCGCTGAGCTGAACATGAAAATTCATGCCTGCTAGTCTTGTTTTTCTCCTCAGAGTATAACTGATTTGACTCATGCCTGACTTCAACAAAATTTCCAGGTCTTTGCTAGACCTGCAGTTGGTAGGAAAAGTGCCTAAATATGCAGCTGAATTTCTGCTCCTGTGCCCACGTAACTACTTGTCTTTGATGAAAGGATACAGCAAGACATTCTAGACCCTTTCATAGCATTTCATAAGTTTAAAACTTTATATGCTGAAAGAAAATTCTCTACTAATACATCTGAAAGCCTGAAAGGAACTGCTTTCATTTCGTTCGTAGACACCTAAGAAAATCCCAATTTAGTCAATCTGGATGTTTTTTGCTCAACAGTGTTAGCAGCACAGGAGCACTGGTCCTTTGATACTGAAGCTAGAGCACGAACATTTCTCTGCCTTTCAAGAGTCCCACGTGTGATTCAGTTACTGGTCATGACCCCGTTGTTTATTGTACATGCGGATCGTAAGAATTACTGGAATTCTTATAAATCCCAATTAAATAAAGGGTAAAAGAAAAGCCCACCTGTAATCAGACACCATGTAACTGCATGTTAAATGGCCTGTTCAGTGCCCTACTGGGATATCTTAGAATAATGCTACAGCATTATACTCAATTTCAAGAGGTCAGTAGACATTTTTAAATGAATAAAATCTATTTATATAATTCCAGTTATTACTACAGCTCATGCCTTATTCACAGCAAGTAAAAAAACCACACTGGAGTTTATGCAAATATTACTAATGCATACACTATGAAAAAGTAACTCATGTTAATTAAAAAACACCCTAATTTCAAAAGTTTGCCAGAAACAGTTACATGGACCATTGCAGTCTTTCAAAGCAGAACAGAAGTTGTTTACAAGGATCCAGCAGTAATATCCAGCTGCTCAGAGCTGGGCTGCTGATTGAACATGTAGTAAAAGCTGGGCTGAAATCCCCTTTTATTTGATGGCAGCAGGAGTCATGCTGCTCTTTCCTATGAGCTGGAATTTCACCCCAGTCTTTACATTCTTTGTCGGTTATGACGGAGCAGCCAGAAGATGACAATTAGAGAGTAGCCAAGTAGACTTTCAGTTCTAAAAATCCAACCTTCAAGCATCTGTAAGGTCTAGCGGAAGGAGGAGGGGATTTATAGCACAGTTAAAAGGAGTCTTTCTAAAAATGGGTAAGTGGCCATTTCAGCAAGAGTTGATGGCAGGACATTGCACACCATTAATAGAAGTAAATCTGACGTTGAGTCCTTGGTGAAGACACCATCCTATTGGCATTTAACTAGAAAGGAAGGCAAGCACAGCATGTGAACAAGTAAGCACATGCATGCACACAAGGCATTCCAGGAGCTGAACAATTTCTCTGCATACATAAAGGACCTTGCTAATAAAAAAAATACAAAGGTTTTTAGCATTTAAGTAATTGCCTACATGAACTGGATTTCAAATCCAACTTTACACATTCTTGATAAACTGAAAGGCCTCAGTACTGAAGATAAAACATTTCTAGCACCAGCTACTGGCTTGAAAGTGAATACTTACAAGAGAGCAATATAGGAAGACGTTGTCTTTCACTGAGAAAGTGTTTTAAGGCAATATCCAAAATCCCAACATAGCCACTACAGAAACTGCTCCAATGATTCCTGATATTTTACAGCACCTACAGAGGTTCCACTGCTGAGGAATGGTAGGAACTAAATTGGTGTCCTTCCTCCTCCTCCTCCCTGCCATGTGCCCTGGAATGCTGGAAATGTCCCAACATCTGTACATTGCTAGCTGACATAGAGCAAGCAAACTTCTTCCTATAGCTCCTAAATCCCTCTGTAGCCATTTATATTAGCCATATGAGCCGCTATCACTGGCAAGGAAATTGGTAAGGAACTGCCATCTTTACTTATCACTAACCCAATTAAAAAGTTGTTCAATAAGGTAGCAAGTGTTTACACAATTAATGCAAATGACAGATTTCCAAACACTTCCCCAAAGGGAAATTACTTTAACTGGTCTGGCCAGATGTGCTCCTGCAGCACCCGGCTCAGGGCTGGTTTTTCTTCTTTGCTCTCAAAAAAGAGTCAATTTACTTGTATTCCCACTAAGGAGTATTTTAGGAATGGAGACAGTAATTTCTGAATATACAGTATATCTGTAAAAGGAAGAGGTAAGCAGTGTGTTCTCCATTTCCATCACTTGGTGGAACTCCATAATCTATTTTTATTAATAGTTACAGCACCCAGGTATGCAGCTAAGAAACTGAAGAACATGAAGGATGTTATTAGAATAATTTTTGGCTAAACACGAGGAGCAGAACTGCATCGCAACCCTACTTTTTCCATGATTGAAAGGTGTGTTAAAATATACCAAGATTTTCAGGAAATCTGTTATTTGGCTTACACAGTAAGCTATGCCTTGTGCACAATATTCTAGACAAAGTTGTATTTTAAAATGGTGCACAAAGTTAAGAAACTTTACATGATGCCAGTGAGTGATGTGTGCTTTCATAAATACAGTAGTATACATCCTATGTACAGACGCTGGATGGAAGCCTCCAGGAAGGCTGTTAGCCAGCCATCCACAGAAAGAAGGGAATGAAGATGGTGGGGAGTGTGGTAGAAGGTGCCACACCTAGGCAGACTATTGACGCTAGTCCCACAAGCACCGATGCGAGCACGCTCCTCTGGTCCCGAATAATCATCTTCACAGTCTCACAGAACTGGAAAACAAAACAAAACAAAAAGTGCAAAAGATGATATTTAAAGAGGAAAGCTTTGGCTGCAGAGCTGGCGATGCCCACTCTCTCGGGACAGAGCAGCGGTTGCTGCCCCAGCTCTCACATGGGCTCCCCGGAGGGAGGGGAAGAGGAAAGAGCTGGGCTGGCAGCGCATCACCCCCAGCATCAGCCCCGATAGCTGCCTGTGGCTCCGGTTAGAACCTGCAGCTTCAGAGCATTTTAGAAGCCTATTAATTGTTCTACTAATTCAGCTTCGCTTTCCTCGCCGCTTGAAGCCAGCTGAGGCCAGGCTCGCCGCCGTCCCGAGCAGCTCAGCGCCGGCGGCACTGCCCGCTGCGGGAAGAGCGGCGTCAGCGGCGGGCGGTACCGGCACCCCCGCCCGGGGCCCGCGGCGGCGGCCGGCGCAGCTCCGAGGAGCGGGGTCGCCGGGGGAAGGGCAGCGCCGTCGCTGGCCGGGCCGTACCTTGTCGGTCTGGAAGCTGACGGGGGTTCCGTATCGGCAGAAGGTGACGAAGTGCTCGCAGTTGTTCCAGAGCAGGCTGTAGGCCTTGGCGCCCACCAGCTTCTCCGCCCGGTGGGCCGCCTCCTCGCTGGCCAACACCTGGTCCTCGAACAGCCGGTCCATGTGATTGACCTGGATGCTGCCGCCGTAGGCGAAGTCCTCCACCGTGTCCACCCGGACGCTGGCCGTCCTGGCGATGACGCCCAGAATGAGTCGCTTGTTGGTCACCACCTGCTGGATCTGCTGGCGGTCGCTGGTGATGGAGGGCAGGATGTCGGGCATCAAATGGGCGACGCGGTTCTCGCCCAGGTAAATGCCGAAGTGAATGAAGAGGGTGCGGGGCACCTCCAGCAGGTCTCCTCGCTTGAAGCAGCTAGTGTCGTAGTAGCCGGGTGTAGGCGGTGGCGCTTCCCCGCCGGAGCCCGCGGGCAATGGCCGGATGTGGACGAGGAGCATCAGCTTCTCCAGCAGCAGCGAGGCCGCCTGTGGCACCCGAATCTTCATGGTCGGCAGGGCAAACCCTCGGTGCCTCCGAGCAGGTCCTGGCCCCCGGCACCGCTTTTCTAGGCTACCGGCGGGGCGGGGCGGGCACCCGGGCCGGCCCACTGGGTGAGGGACGTGTGGGGAGCGCCCGCCCCGAGGACCGGCCGGGCTTTACTGGGGGGCGCGGCGGGCACCCTCAGCCGGCGCGGCGTCTCTCGGTCCGGCCGCGGCGGTGGCTCGGCCCTCGGGACGGCGCGGTGCCCGCAGCCTGGAGCCACCCCAGCTCCGCCCCGTCTACCGCCCGCGCTGCCCAGGTAGAAGTACGCGGAAAAGTGCGGGTAAAGCCGTTCACCCGCCCGAGGGGTTCCCGGGGCCACAGCCGCTTCGTGCACCTTCCCCCGCCGGTGGGACCTGAGGGGCTCCGGGTTCCGCCCCGGCAGCCGCGGGGGGCAAGCGACGACCGGATCGCACCGGGGGCGCGGGGCGGGCTGACAGGGTGCTCGCACGACGGCGGGACAGGCGAGAGAGCGTCTGTCCTCCCTCAAAGAAAACAAGTCTCCGAGGGAGAGCGGGAAGTCACATTTATAAATTAATTCGCCCTAAAGGTCCGCCAGCTCAGAAAGAGTGGGAAACGGCGGAGCGGCATTCCCGTGCGTTCAGTTTCATGCTAATCCATTATGCAAATGGCTAAATCCTGGCAACGGAGCCCACAAAAGAGCAGCCCTGTCAGGTCAACAATGCCGCGCGATGGAGGCTCGGAAGTTTAAGTAACCAAGCAGGTTCCCGCCCCCTCGAGGATGGCGGGATGATGGATGGGACAGACATTCATCTTACCTGGAAGATGACAGGGCGCGGAGAGTGGCAGGGAGGTGGCCGTGGCTGCAGCTTTTCACCGCGTCCCCGCCGCCGAGCCCCAGCCCGCTGCCATGGATCTTTGTTCGTGCCGCAGCCGCTCCGGCCCGGCGCTGTCCCTCCGGCTGCAGCGGAGAGCTTTGGCCTCTGAGAAACACGGAACAGGCGGAAGGAGGGGGAAGGAGGAAGGGATATGCGTGTAAGAATGCTGGAGAAGTTTGATGGAGCATCTTCCTTTAAGCTCGGGCAAACACTGCAACCTCAGGATGCCAAATACGAAACGGGGAAGCGGGAAGAGGAGCGCTGGTGTGTAACAGTTTGGCAGCTCTCCACAGGCAAATCGCGTTGAAACAGTAGGTTATTTTTCTCTCCTCAGTCACTTAAAACTCTGTGGAACACGAATGAGATCTCTAGACCACCCCAGAGCTGTAGAATCCCTTTGGTCACACCAGCAAAAAAGAGGAAATATACGCTATCCCTTTTCTTTCCGTTAGCAAACAACTCTGGTATGGTTTGGAAGCCAAAGAGGATGCAAAGGATCAAGCAGGTGAGAGCTTTCCACCTCCTCAGATCCTGAACCCAGGTTCAAGATCTTGTAAACATGAAAGCTTATTGATGAACCAAAAGCAAGTTTCCCCACTTCCTCAGTAAAGAAACTATTTCAGGGGAGGGGGTTAACCTCACTACTTGTCAACAAAAAAACAATGGCTGGTACCTTTCCTCCTGCTTGGAGCGGAGGGCAGCTTCCTGGGAAGCTGACTATCCTCACCTTTCTTCCTCTGCAAAGAAACAGGCCCCCCCATAACCTCTTGTTCACTTGCTGGTTACGGGCCAGAGCCCCAGCACTGCTAAGAGTGATCAGGCCTTTTGGATTTTCTCTGGAGTCTCAGCCAAATTTTTATGCAACAGAGGCTTACCCCTCTCAAGCCCCCTACTTCACATTGCTTACAATAGAGAAAATACCTTTTAGATGTAGCTTATGATGCTGATACAGGAACCCTGTGGATTAGCCACCAGCTACACATAATTATATAATTAAACTGGCATATTTTCAAATCCAGATGTTAAAAAACATATTTGGAAGGTTTGAAGCTTTTTCTCTTAGTAAATAAAAAGGGGGGGGAGGAGGAAGAGGAACTTCTCATTTTTAACTAGTGCATTTTTTTAATAGACAAGGGAAAAAATATTAAAACACCTCATTCTCATAAAGTATCTCATGCATTTGGTGATGGTCACAGCAGCTGGTTTAGAGCTGGAGCCACAGAAGGTTGTCAAAGACTCCACAGGAAGTCCTGGCACAGAAAGGTTCCTATCTCCCTCCTGTGTGGATAAGCACCATTCCTGCCCACTGCCATCTCAAGATTCCCGCCTCCCCTTCCCTAAAGCTGTCTAGGGAATGTCTGAATGGTCTTGGCCGAAATAGGTGGTAGAGATGCTTCAGTCCTACAGTTCAGGTTTCCTGGTCCAAAGGAAGGTAGCGGAATACAGCTGAACTCCCTGGCAGATACAGACACTTCCCAATGGGATCTTTCACATGGAAGCACCCTTTGTTTGCTTTCTTCATGCCAGTTAGCTTTAATCCCCAAATCAGCAGGGCCCATTTCAAGTAAATCTGGAAAGGAAACCAGGATGAAACTGAAGAAGAGGAATTGCCATGAGGAGACTCAAAGTCTTACTGCATGGGAGGGTTTCAAAGTAGTAAGGTGAAAGGTGTGACATTTCTGCAGTGTAATTTCCTCATACCTGAGGCACTGAAGAGCTTCCTCTCTCCCTTCCCCAACTACTCACTCAGTCTCAAGCCCAGAAACCCTAGTGAACAAGCCCAAAAGGCATTACAGAGCATACAGGTCTGGAACCCACCGAGGTAATGCTTCACCACTACCTTGCAACAGTTGTGAGCATTACTGTGTCCAAAGCACTTAATACACCACATCAGAGTAATTCCTGAATGAAACCACTCAAATTCTTCAAAAGCAACCTGCAACCCAGCATCTTCTGCTTTCAAACCCAAGGGGCTGCACTTCTTTTACTGTCAGACTTCCACAGTGCAATGTAAGGTATACTTACCATAACTTTTCATCTGAAAGGGGGAAGAAAACATATACTTTAGTGGAAAAACATCTCTACTGGAGATGGCAAAACTAAGAGTATACCTTGTGCATCTAACACTGGCACAACCTCTTGGGTGACTTTTGTATAACAGCTTTTGTACTTTTAGTACACAAATTTAAAATCACTTAGGAATATTAAATAGAAACCCAAAAAACATTGAGGAAGTATTTGTTTGGACTGTTAACTGTTGTGGAATAATTTAATGATAGAACTCGTGCTTTATTTTTGAGAGGCTGAGGTGCAGTAAGAGCTGTGAGAGGTAAGAATGCAGCCTTTGTTCAGCAGTGCAGATGAGCCAAAGTACAAAAACTTAAGAGGTGTAAGCAAGTTTCCACTACACTGAAACTCCTGTATTAGAAGGAACCTTATTTTATGCACTAGACATTACTATTTCCATCGTGCTCTCACAGCTAACACAGTAGGGAAAAGACAGGAAAGGCGGGGAATTGGAAGGGTATGTTCTTGCCTATATGAGGAACAGACCTGGTTTAACAAGCAGGCAAAATTAATTTTTTAACTGACTGAAGTTATACCAGTGCTGACTGCATACATGCTCACCTTTGTGTATAATTTATATTTTACCAAACCTCTCTCAATTACTCAAGCTTTACTTTCAGAACATCTGGGAGTGCTGAAGCATAGTTTCATGAATTCAAAACATGTTAATGCATTCAAGGAGAATAACATCTTTGGATAGGGATTTTTGGAGGGTATAATTTGCAAGGAAAGTATCTGAAAATCAGTGCCATTTGGTTTAAGCTAGTGTGCTGAAAGAAATAACGGACAGAAAACACGTTTGTGAAGGATGGTTTTATAGTATCCAAAAGGGCTACTCCAGAGATAAAAAATAACACCTTGGTATTCCCACGTCCAATCCATTTGAGCACTGTACCATTCCTTTCAGCAAATTACAGCTTCCATTATAAAGCTGTAAGTGACCAGCTCTCCAGCAAACAGTATCATTCACTTTTTTGGGTTCTGTATTTAACGAAGACTAGGGACAGAACAGACAAAATCTAAACAAAGAAGGGAACCAGCAAGACAATGCATTAAATTTCAGGCAAGTGAAACAATCCCAAAGAACCTCTGAACTAAGTATCACTCTCTTCCAGTAGAAGAGACCATATAAATGACTAAAACAAATTTATACTTTATAAATGTTCACTTTTATTCAGAAATTTATTGCATACACATTTCCAGAGTCACTTAAGCAGCATATTGAGTGAACTGCAAATATTTACTGTAGCCTTTTTATCCTTGTAGGTTTGCTACTGATGTCTATCACTTATACTTTTTTACTTCCTCTCAGTGGGCTTCCAAATTATTAAGGTGAGTTTTCTAACAAACAATGACTGTAAACATAATAAAACCTGCATGCCATTTTTCCTTTGAAGTTATTAACTTGGCTATTTTTCTGCAATGAAGTAATGACTCATTTTTTACAACCTGACAATCATGTTGTACACATGGATAGTACCTATGACTTGCTCAGGCAATAACTGTTTAGATGGATAAAGCATTCATTTATACCTTCAATTCAAATGAACAAGACCACAGAAAAAGTGGGAGCAATTCAGTGCATAGTCCTTATTAGCAAGCAAGATGTTAGGAAATTAGTTACAGTGAGAGACAACACTGGAAATTTAGGAGCTAACAGATAGGTTTGGTGACAATTAAAAAATACTTATTTCCATAATTTTGTCTGGTATTAGTAATGCCTCATTTCATCAGTACTAAACAATACAATCTCCCCAAAATAAACAAAAAGATATATTTCTGAATATAAAGTGCCCAAACATGTGCAGTAATATTTTTATGGCTTCTGCACAGAAAACACAGTTATCAGAATTTCCACCTTGCTACTGTCCGAGGAAGTATGACACAGATTTTCAAATCTCTTCTTAATGAGATGATGTTCAGAAGTATCCCAATTTGAACATGCTAATCATATTGGGCAGGAAGGGAGACGGAGAGGTGGTAACTGAGAGTCAGACAAAAGACAGAGTACACTGCATTCAACATGTTTTCCTTCACAGCTGAAGACACCTTTTTGTGGGAAGGGCAATGCAAATGACAGTCAAGTAAACTTAATCCAGGCATGACTGCTGCACCAATCAAGAATTTAATAGCTCTGGAACAAAACCACCCAGCCCTGCTTCATCCCTGCCAGGATTGCACCACCACGAGAAGGAGTGAGTGGGCAGACTCCCCTTTCCTCATCTTCTAATTTATTACCACACTAAGATCTGCAATTCACTACTGCTTAGTGCTTTCAACTGAAGGATTAATTAGTAAAAGATATTGGAAAATGTAATAACAAAGTCTGTCATTAACCAGACAAAGTGCTGGAAGTTTGGTGGATCACCACCAAAGGTCAGCATTTACGACCAGTCACTGTATAACAGTACCAATTATTACTTTTCTTTATTGCCCAGCAGGGAAAACTGTTCCCCAGTACCAGACAGTGCTGACTGCCCTGCAGTGCAGAGCAGGTTACCCAGCCTCACTCACTGCACAGGACAGACAGAGCTGACAGGACAGCAGTCCAGTCGATTTTCAAATAAAGGGTGAGAGAAGGAAAAGAGACATGGACCGAACAGGAGGTAATTTCCATCTTGAAACAAAGATTATCTCGTCTCATAATTAAATGTTATGTTGCAATTTGATTAATTCTATTTTGCAGGAAGTAAATCGATTTTTCACTGTATTATCTAGACAGGAAATGTTATCAGGCACAGACAAAGCTATTAGTTTGGTATTACCCAAAACATTTGCTAATCTGTGCCATATAGCTAAGCCTCTGAGAAGTAACTGTCAAGTTTCTACTCTTTAACCTTAAAAAAAATCTCATTCAAGAAGCCAGTTCTTGTTTATAACATGTTTTTATACCACTTAGTGTTAAAAGCACATACATTAAACACCTGTTATTCTATCAGTGATTTTAAATCAGGAACATTTTTAATCTGGAAATCCAACAGCATCTGTCCAAGTGCTTTGCCCTGTAAGAAAAAAACCCAACATTTTATTTTACTATCTAAATAGACCATCTTTTTAAAATAAGTTTTTTTAAATGGTTTCATGGTAAGTGTTTTTCCTATAATCACTGTGAGAAGTTTCTTGAGTTTTCAAGCATCCGAATCTGAATAGATGGAACAGTTTCTTCATTTGGTACCTAGTGCTATAATCAATTTATTTGGGGTCCAATTCTATCTAGTCATACATAGCATTACCATACTTTGTGAGCAGTTTTCTTGACTATGCTGAGATTATTTGCACATGAGCATTTCTGAGCCTATGAGCACAGCTGTGTGACCCATAGCATCGCTCAGGATCTCATCTTCAGTTTTAGACGTTTTAAATATTTAAGACTCAGATTGTACACTTGCAAAAAAATTTCTTACTCTCAGATTCACGTAACGTCATCAACACAAAAGACCTCGTATCTATCTGGTTTCCATGTTTATATTATTTATCAGTATTTTAACTATAGAAGCATAGGCTAAATGAGGAGCTGTCCTGCAGTGCATGGCTCCTGTATGTACTTGGAAACAATCAGGACTGTCTAGTAAATCTGCATTTTTCAAAATGTGACAACCTTTCTGATAATTAATTTTGCTGGTGCATCAAAAAACTGGTAGTCTTCAAATCAGTTATGCTCTTTATGACGTGCTATCTTATTAGTACGCATCTTTTTGATCAAATATTCTAAATCCACTTTCTACTTTCCTATGTTTGTTTTCAAACCTTACAAAATTAAACAGACAATATCTATTAACAGGAAATGAAAAACTAGAGTCAAATCCCAAACCTCACAGTTCCAGCCCAAAAGCTTGTTATAAAGAGACCCATAAAAGATGACTACATTAAAATTATTGCTTTGATACATGCCTGTGGGTCACTTCTTAGGGATGCTATACCACCACCACCAAGAGAATTCTTCAGAACAAAATTTAATCCATGGATTCCTGGCAACTCATATCTGTAAAATAAAAGCTGCACATTATTTCTCAGGTGATTTTGGAAGAAACACATAGAGAACATCAAGAAAAAACCAGCATGCAAAGTTTTCATGCTTTTGATCACATCCCACTGCTGAGTCAAGTCTAAAAGGTAATAAGATTAAGACAAGGCCTTACCTGCCTTCTTGTTCCTTCCTGTTACTCCAAATTAACAGCCCTTAATAAAGTTGGACCATAAGGTAATCATTCTCCTCTATTCAAAACTCATCCATTTCTAATAAGGCTGTTTCTAGAGTTCTTTCTTTCTATGAGTTTAAGTCCATATCTGTAAGCCAGAGGTTCAAGATCCAGTATGAATTCAGACAACATGATGGGCAAAAGAAAGTATCTTTATTAGCTCCTAGTTCTGATACTGGAAAGTACAATCACTTAATTGCTGGAACTCACTTTTGCTAACATGCTGCCAGCTAATTGGAAAGACACCCTTCTTCATTACTGAGAAACATCTATGAGTCACTACATCAACTCTTACAACGAACAGATAACTTCATAGCAAATTCAAATCAGAGCTTTCCTGGAGCCATGTACTTTGTTCAGATAAAAATTATTTTAGTGTGACAGACCTATGTTTCTGTTCCATCACCACTGTAAGCATTTTTCCTTCCTTGCTTTTGACTGGTGCAGTTCCAATTTGGAAACTTCTGTAGCAGTTTGGCAAATGGCTCTGTGGTTTCCTATTATTTCAAATTCCATAAATAGGTCTAAAGTATATTTCCATTTGCCTCTCCTTGCAGTTTTTCAGTGTTTTGTCATCTTCCTTCTATTGTTGGTTTTCTTTGGTTTTGCTTTCCTCCAATATTTCTTCATCTAAGTACCTGATATCTTTGCTTTAATTCCATAGGAGAGGATTTTAACCAGAACACCATCAAGCCATGAGGAACAGAGAAAGATGATATCCAATTCTCTCTCTCTCTCTCTCCAAATGTTTGACTGCTGCAATTTAACTCCTGCTTCCTCCAATGTTACTTATTTTTCTTTAGTCACCTACCTGATCTTCATCTGTTTAGGACAGATTCTTCAAATCTTTCCCCTAATATAGGTGGAATTTCTTGCAGTGCTCTTACACTGCTGATTTTGTTACTTTGAGGTTTATCTCTTTCAGCTCCTTTTGAGCACTGTGAAAACCACGGCTGTTACTGGTGCTCACAGCCCTGTCTGCCCTTTTATCTTGGGCACATGACTCAAACCTCTTGTGGAAGAAGATGATTCTGCTGAGCAGTCTGGCAATCACTTCAGTTCTAGAATGCAAGTAGTCAAGCAGTGTCCATGTCTGTCTCCCAGGCAAAAAGTTTTAACTTTAAGTTCCTTCTACTTTTTCATTACCACACTCTACATTAGTATTAGTATTATCAGTTATTAAGAAAAGAAATTGGTGTCAGCATTCTGTTGTCTTTTCTCAAAAACTACTTGACAGGCAACATTATCTCGCTTAAAGGCAAATCCACTGGGAAGGCAGGAAAGTAGATTAATCCACCAGTGCTCTATTAAGACAACACGAATATGAAGAATAAAGCGATTCTACAATAAGTTACCTACCTAATTTACTAAATTTAATACCATAATCAACTATATAGTACAACCAGATGACCCCACAAAATTTTCTAAAAATCTAAATAAGAGTTTCCAATCACCACATACCATGAAAGCCACAGATCTACCAAAGCAAAGCAGTACACTATAAATTTTACTCTGAAAAGCTGGCAAAGATTTCCAGGCAGCAAAGAATTTCATAACTGGAGGACGTCTCCTCAAGAACTAGACTGATAGAATATTGATCCCTGATGGCTCATCTCTCAAAAGAAGTGTCATGAAAATCAATCAGGAAAAACAAATCAGGAGAGAAACTGAAGAGCATAAAAAAGCAAAAACAAGTGGAAGAATTGAATTTCACTTTCAGCAGTAATTTTGGCAGAGGAAATATGTAATACAAGCAACAGATCTTAATCTGGAACACTATAACATGGCACATTCATTTTATTTACTTTGAGAAAATATTTACAGTGGGATAATTTACCTAAAATGAGGATTACTAAATAATATATGAAGGCCAGCACCTTCACTATTTTAAGGCTTGTCTGAAGCATCTGAGCATCCAAACTATTTCCACACAGAAAATAAACTTGCACAATGAAAGGAAGAAAAACCACTATAACCATTATAATAGTCTTAAGCAGCAACAATACATTGACCAAAATGCTGGCAGGCATTTACTCTGTATAATTAAACAATTTAAGCTTAATTAAATAAGATCTAAAGGGGAAAAATTATCTAATTGTACAATTTGATTAAATGTTTTATGAGCTGCTTTTAAAAAACACAGAAAACAAATAAAGCCTTCAAAGAATACTCTATCTGTGACAGAAACCAGTAAGATAAGGAATAGTCACTGTTCTAGCTGAATTCCTACGCTTATAGGAATATAAGGTACCTGCTTAACTACTTCCTTTAAAGTGCTGTCCATAATATTCAGACAAGTCGGGTTTCCTGGTGAATTTCCTATTAAAATGCATGGAAATTATAGTAATATAAAATTATTTAATGCATTTAAATCAAGGGAAAGACAGGATTCTTTCCATAACAGGAAAGCAGGAACCAAGTCCATAGGCTTAAAGAAGTGTTTGCATATGAGATATACCGTAGAGAAACACTTATTTTTCTTCTCTAATAAATGTAAGTACAAAAAAACTCATCTAGAAGCATCAGCATTCACATTTCTTGTTCTTCAGCTCTTGGTGAAAACATTGCATAGGAAGAAATCAGCTGTCATTTTTTAGTATTTCTGGACATTGAAATGTTCTCAAAACATTACATATACCACATTTCAGAAGATGAAAATAGCAAAATCTCATAGGATAGTCTTACTATCCTTCTTAAATGACCGACATAGTACCACTGCACAAAAAGTTTCTTATTCTGTATCTTAAGATACTCAGATCTGTTAAGAATGTACTCTAGCACTCTACTATGGGAAGCAAACACCTGGGGATTGAAAGACCATCTTTTGCTATTTTTACCTGCAGAGCTGGAAGTTTATGAGTTTTTGGTGTTCTCTACCAAAACAATTCCACCTTTTCTCTGTTTAGTACACCTGTTTAAAGCCTCTAGTGAAAAAGCACAAACGGCAACAGGTTAACAGACTGTTCTGTAGTGAGGTAGAGCCATGGTTGGTATGTTTATAGTGGCAAAACTAGTACATAGTTTTTAACTACTCACCATTTAAATAAAGGAAATGAAAAAAATCAGACAGTAAGACAGCTCTTTTTCATGACAGTTAAAACTAAAAAATAAACAAGTAACTTAAAAAGAAACTACACAATCTGAAGCACATGAGCATAATCCTTATAATCCTAAATATTTCCACAAAAGGTTTTATTCTTTTCCCCCAGTAGCCTTCCAATTCACTCACAGAGCTCCATTATCACATCATTAAAGGAAGCCAAAACCACAAACAGATAATTTGGCTTCATCCAGACAGAGCAAATTTCTACTTTTATTTATGAACATAAACAGCATTAAGGAATGGCAGTGAATAAATTTCTAGAAGTATCATTAGGAGGCATGACATTGTTTATTTCTTCCCCTCTCTGCTCTGTTTCTGAGGAAATTCAATCACAATTCTTAGTATCACAATTTATTAGATACATAGATTTGTTAGCACTTATGAAACAGTGGTTCAGATCTGCACTGAGCGGCTTAAGAAGACAAAACCAGCACTTACAATTCAAAGATAAGGGGTTTAAATAACTCCAAGCTCTCTCTGAGCTTTGAGCTGTACCTTTCTGACTTAAACTCTTTGAAAAACAAAAAGACAGTTAACAGTTTATCCACTACCCATGGAAATACATAAAGGATTTTGGCAAAATCTCCTTATGTGCAGCGTAACTGACTTTGTATCAAAATGTGTTTTAGAAGACTGAATGGTTTGTGGCAGTATGCAGCTTTTTTCAGAGATAAAAAAGGTTTAAAATCTGTTGACTGTTTTACTGGACATCCTTAAGGAGAGCAAGCTTCAGTACCTCATGCTACAACAAGAGCAGCGTATGTTTCATTCGGTCCCCAAGAAGGACCCTGGGCATCAGCCATACCACAAAAATAAGAATGTTACATATGTTGTCTGCTGGCAGAGGATATTCTTTAATAGAGGAGTATCACAAAGTGTCCTGTTTAGGATGTTTTCTCTTTCAGATTTTAAGAGAAATTAGCTATGTTTTTTCTTTAAATTCTGGCTTGGTATATGTAGCACAGAAGTGGGTGAAAGTGGGGTACTAGAAGGAATACTTCCTCTAAAATGAGTGAACTTCATAAATATTAAAATGCTTTGCAGAAACAGGGGTAGTATGAGGTCCATTTCTGATGGATCACCAGGTAAATTTGGGCTCCAGACTACCCTGGCTGTGTGAATGTCTTTCAGGTAGTGTTTTATAATAAGATTTCTAACTCCCACTTCAGCAGTGGCTCAGAGGCTTAGGAAGCTTCAGTTACTAAGGCTCCTGCAGTTTCCAAATGGTTCAAAACCAGTGGAAAGATAAATTTCTCAAAGGGCACTGGAAGCTATTTCTAGTCAGTAAAGACATTCTGTACTGGAACAAAACAAAGGAACAGCCCCAACACTACTATGCTAATTCTAAGAATTTAAATGCCTTCACTAAACGGATTCACAGCCTTTGTCCAGCTTCAGGAGAGGCCCAAGTTCATGTTCTGTCTCAGTGACTATGCTCAAGTAGTAATTTAAAAAGGCAAAGGAAGATACATAAAAACCCCAAAGAAAATACACACAAGTTTGCAGTATTTATGTTAACATATTTTAAGATAACTTCTGATACCATCATGTATCTACCATACAACTCTGGGCTGTGCAGCAAGCTACTCACCTTGTTACTAGTTCTTCTTCTGGTTTCTCACGCTCTAAAAGGTGTTGAAAGTAATTCTCCAAGGCTTGAGCAGTTAAAGTTTTCTTCAGGTATGGATAGTAGAGGGGATGCCGTGCTATCACACCTGTTAGGCATTAACTGGCATTAGTTGAAATAGGAACTGTTAAAACCAGTTTGTGTTTATCCTTTCAAAACCAATTTGAGATCCTCCGCTTAACTGAAACTGTACATAGAGATGCCCTTTAATGAGCTCCCGAATAAAAACCACAACTGTATGACAGCTCTCCCTCTGTCAGTAGAGAGGTAGGGTGGAGCATGATACAAGGAATGCTAAGTGACCACTATGTGATCACTGGATTTTTTCTGCTGCAAACAGTCCCTGCCACTGAAAGACACCTAAAGAACAACAACATCACAACAAACAACCCACAGGCAATTCTCCTCCCTTCAATGGTTTGCAAGACTTAGATATTTAACTAATCACAATTAACCACAACAAGGCATGATCAGTGACCAAAGGTTTCGTCCTTGCCCCACCTCTTGCACGGGATTCTGACGTAAGCGTGACAAATCACAATTACATTTTTATTGTTGTAAATATGCCTTATAAGCTTCAGCTGATTTTTTGCTGAAGCTGAGGTTCCAGAGCAGGATCAGGAAAACAACTTTGTGTCACAGGGACCCTTCTATCTGGACTTAAATTCGAGGTTAAGTTTGTTGTTGTTAGTGTTGTTCCTTAGAAAAGCAGTGGTGTCTTTGTATCTGAAGCAGTCTATTATGTATACATCATTCATGACTTGGCAATGCTACATTGCAATAGTGGTCAATCAAGGAGAAAGAAAAAGAAGAAAAAAAAAAAGGAAAAAGAAAAATCAACATTGCTTCATTCTTCAACCCAAAAAAAACCAGTTTCGCAAACAAGGACAAAGAAAACTATATTCCTGAATACAAGTGAACAAAATTCATCAGTTTTAGCATGACAGCTAATAGCAAATCAAATCCCCAACGCACCTTTAATTCATACTGAGCTTTGAACACCACACGCTCTCATCTTCCAACAAGTAAGAGAGCCAATTGTTGCATGCAGAAGTAAGGAATAGAAGGAATTATTAAACAATGCAAGAAGCAGCACAATCAATGCAAAGAGACTGCATACTGAAATATACCATTTCCATTAGCAATATAATAAAAACATTCTTGTACATGTGAGAACAACTTTAGTGTTTCCTAACACTGTCAACGTTTTGGCCATAGACATGTTACAAAATTAATGTATGAAAATATTATACATGATCAGACAACCAAGAAATTGTATTACGTAACACACACTAAGGAGTAGCAACTGATGTGTAAAAGAAACCTTAAAAAGGCATTTCTTAACTTCTGGGAGCTCAACTTTCCAACCCTAAACCAAATTTTTTCTTAGTACCTCAGATTACAACAGCTGCTCTTCAGAAGACTACAGATATTTCATTAGTAAAATCCGTATTCTATACGTATTCTCTTTTGTTTCAGCACAACTATAAAAAATGAAGGTCAAGTGATGTTTAAAAACATTAAGACTAGCACTTGATATGTAACTCTTACGTGAAAATGTTACATCACTTCAGAAAGTAAAAGAAAGAAAAATACCTATGTTTGCAGAATTGCCTTTGTCTCCACTTCTAGTATAGGCAAGATCTTCTAAGCGGTAAGTATGTGGACCACTTGGCAGATCTGTACAACATAAAAATTAACTCATTTTAATGGTGCTACAAACAATAGCGTATTCTGAAGGAGTAACTGTCAGTTTAAGTGCATGCTTTTTGCATTGCTGTAGTACTCTGAAAACATTTCTAATCCTTCTTCTCACAGGAACACCTCGAGAAAAAGAGGTGAGACTGGGGGCCAAAATTAGGAAGTTGATCCCTCCTGCTCCATCTCTCAAATGCCTTTTACTTTTTTACAGCCAAATGCTGTACCAGGCATCCCCTCTTCCATCACCCTCCAGTACAACTTCTATCTTGGCCTTAGCACTGCAGTACCTCTGAAGAAGGCATAGCAGCTGCTTGTCTTTTCTTGCCTAGCCAGGAACTTTTGTCCCCTTAACACACAGATCTCTCCTTCCAGTGCAGGTGGAAAATACCTGCAGTTGCTACTGTCCTGATAATTCTGTAGTGCCTGTTTCATCTGCTAACGCCTGTAGAAAACAGTAACAGCTTAAATTCCTTCTCAATACAATCCATCTCGCACTTGAATTTGCACTATACAGCTTCTTATCCAGCTGTACAGAAGAAACCTAAGATTTCTTTTTCAAGTTACTGTATTTGTAAATATCTTAGTATTATATAAGAAAACGTATGCTCTCTAGGAAGCACATCTTAATTTTTTCACTTGCCAGCATCTGAGTATTGGACCTTCAAGAAACATGGAGGTTGTTGCACTTCACTGAACAAATTTCATATGAAATATTTTTATGCATCTATGTATCAAAAAGCAAACCCTCTCCTGTCCAGAAATTCATTCTTGTGGGATTCACACACTATATACCTGAGGTTTGATGGTTAAGTTACACAGCACAGACCTCTTGCAATTGTTGATTACTAAGAGTAGTAGCTGTCACCATCTAGCTCCTGTTCTCTAAAGTGAGATGAAGCACCCACTTTGCTACTGAGTTTGAGTTATTCATTGATCACAGCATAACACTGAAACTTGAAGCATGGGCTATATCCAAGCCTTTAGGCAGAGAGAACTGAGTATTTTTCAGACTGTTTGGCTTCTGATCCAACTTTACTATGGCCATATCAACTCTCCTGGCCTCCTTGGCTTTCCAATCTCACCATCAATAACAGACTGACCTCCACTCCTGACTCAAAGTAAACTTCTCATCCCTCAGTCCTTCTCTCCTCTGTCCCCTTCTTGTCTTGTTTCCATCCTTCTGGATGCAACTGGCAGTTCGCCCCCTCTCTCTGCTCCTTGGACACCAGTAGGGGGAATATGCAGAGCAGGGAAGTGACAGCCTTCTTGCTTTGTGGCAGCTTCTGGTACAACTGCTGCTGATGGCAGCCAGAAGAACCAAGTCACAAACATCCCAAATTTAAAGGAATTGAATATACAGGGTCTTGTAAATCAATTATGGTGGACTAACTTCATGTTGCAAGGCACAATGCAATTTGAAAATACGTCAGTCTGTCCTTTTTGTACTATTATTGCTTCTGCTAAGAATACCAAACTATTTGGGTTTTCTTCCTCCTTTTTAAATTTTAATTTTAGGGAATAGGAGACCCAGTATTAAAGATCTTATGCACCAAACAATGACCAGGGGCATCACTTAGAGCACAGTGCACCTACTATGCAGGCATGAGCAGTTATGTACTCTGTGAACTGCATCAGGTAATCAGGTAAACCCAGCCCCAGCCTAATCATCCTTACTTTCAACTCCTTCCTGCCCACAGAAAATTGCTGACGCAGACATGAACCAGGCTGACCCGGGTAAGAAAGAAACAATGTCCACACCCCCATGGCTGCGGTTTTCACTGACCCTGTCTGTGGCAGTGGCAGCTGGACAGATCCCCCAAGTCCATTTGGGTATGGGGTGAGAGATACATTGGATAACAAAAATGCCTTAGTACTACACGACACACTGTACAAATTGTATCTGTGTTGGGTTGAAGCAGATCAGTCAACACTCACAGGAAGAGCTCTGCTGGCAATAACAAGGAAAACAATAATGAAGAACTAGGGGCTTACCACAGCAACCTCTTCTACTGGCACACCTGGATCAGAAAATCTTACCACAATCTACCCAAACAACTTATCAGCACTGAACTGCTTCAATAAAGACCTAAAGTTTTATAATATATGTTGTGTCACTGTGAAAGGTGAGCTGAAAGTGTGATTATAGTTTAGTCTGGCACAATGGCTCCTCAGTGGTAGAAAGTCATAGTAACATGAAATTTGAAGAGGTTCAAGCATACAATGAAAAAGAGGAATGCAGGAGGTTTGTTTTGAGTTTGAAGCTCACAATCTTTTCCACATTCACTTGCAAGCAGAAATGTGCCATGAAATGTGGCAGAAAATATTTACAGTTGTATTTATTTAATTGGGGAATATAATTTTTGATTAAACATCTCCACCGAGAGTGGATCTGAAAGTCCAGCAAAAGCTCATTACTCATTTTGGACAAGACTACCACACTTCATAATCATCATTCATTCACACATCATTTTCAGTAGAGAAATCACATTATTTTTAATAATTTTATTCAATTATACAATTCAAGACAAAATGCAGTGCTTTTTCAAAGACTGAAATTTGACAATATCTAAATTGCATAAGCTGTAGAAATCTTTTCTCCATCAGACATTTTACACAGTCAGTCTCTGACAATCTCCCTTTACAAAAAACCAGTTCAAGTTAGTATCCTGGTGTTCTCATTTATTATTACTCTAATTGATTTATCTTTCATGATCTGTTTATCAGGAAATTGTTTTCATTTCATAAACATCTTAAACAAATCTATGAAAGAATTCCCTTCAAAGCTAGGGAAAATAGTAAATTCAAATTCCATCCTCCCAGAAGCACATCTAGCAGCATATTTTAAATCCATTTTCACATATTTCTCTTATCTATTCAGCGACAACTAACAGTCCCTCACACTTGAGATAACCATGAAACTAAGAAGAATACCTTCCTCCTTTCTAAATGCTGGCAGAAAACGCTTTAGCAGAAGCTATTCCTTTTACAGTCCAACTCATTTGTCTTTCTCATCCATGCTGTCCTACATTAAGCCACAGAAGTAGGTAAGGATGTAGTCACATACAGAAAAAATTTATATTTACAACCAAGGGCAAAAGTTTAGAGATCCTTCTCAGGGGAAACAACCGGAAAAGTTCTGCTGTCTCTCAAAAGTGGGGTTTTGCCTGAAACAAAGCCTGAAGAATTCAGTAGTTAAATGCTGGTATCAGGCACCTAAAAGTTTTCTCAAGTTATAAAAAGGCAGTAGAGAGTCCAATAGCTTTTTGCTTCTCCAATATTTAGCACTGTAGTCATCTTGGAAAAAAGCCCTAAACCCAGGACCTTTGCTTACCCTTTCATTAAGCAGAACAATCACTTCCTATTCCTTAACTTTGCCTGGTGCAAATACCTCACTGCCCTCCTGAGAACTCCCAGGGAGCTGAGAGATGCTGGTGTGACATCAGATTTCCAAAAGACATAAGAGCTGAAATCATACTTAAGAGTTTAACTTGTTTCTGCGCAGCACGAATCATTGTGTTGAAGAGATATTTGATTAGATAGGGAAAATGAACACATGCATGGCAATCAGGCATCCACAATTAGTAGCTTTCAAATGGCAATAAACACACAGTCATGTATGTATTTCAGAATGTCTCTGTGATACAAACATCCCCTACTAACTCGTATTAGTTGTTCAGCTGTTCTATTAGTAGTTTTGAGGAACATTACTAACCTTTATCTGGAATCCAAAGTAAACCTTAACATGTAAATGCCTTAATAGCATTAATTTTTAAGTATGCACAGACTTTAATATCTGAATTACTCTTTCAGCATCAGTATTACTTTTAGAAATTTTTCTAACTCGTAATTTTTAGGTAGAGTTACCTGATTCAGATTTTCAAATACCTATCCACAGCTTTAAATTAATTCTCTCAGTTCTCTGCTGAGCAGAAGTAAGACAATGAAGACTGTTTGGACCGAAAGCGAGTTATGGAGTGTGCTATACTTTAGAAATACTGTATATAGTTCAGCCATTAGAAATAACAAAAATTTTCAGGTGTTAAGCACTTGTAATAACTGCTTGTACGAGCAACTCGGATTTAACACCTCCTTTTCATTGCAGACATCCTGACCTGCTCCATTCAACTCACTGGTTAGCCCTTCTCAAGGTTTTTTCTTTCTCAGAGAATTTGATTAGACAAGTCTAGCAGCAACACAGGAACTGTCATGCTAGATTATTAACCCAGTACGGTTTCTTTTAAAGTCACCAGTTCCAGGTTAATCCTGTTCTTGTTAATTTTGTGAAGGCTGCCACATGGAACAGGAGTAAATTTTAATTATCTAAGTGCTGTGAGTCTATAAGTCATTCTGTTCATTTGTCCTCTATTCTGAACACTATTTTCATGTAAGATAAACCCAACTCTTCCCAGGATTCACCAAAAGTAAGATTACGGTATACTTTGAAACCACATTTCAATTTCAAGCCAGCTTTACATGGTCTTCAGTTGTGTTTAAGGCTTAGGGGTTTTCAATGAAAATTTACTTCCGTACTTGCTATAATCTCAAATACATGTTATACTGCATGACACTAACCACCTTCCAAGAAAACAACTTGAGTTCTGCAACAGCCACAAAAATGTATCACAAAAGGAGGTAAAATGTATTTCACATAAAAAATCTAACATGATTTACCAGGATGAAGATAGCAAATGATACATTCACAAGTACAAAGATGAACATACCTTTCAATTCACTGCTAATCTCGGGTCGATCAAACGAAACCACCTCATCTGACGTAAATGTGAGATCCTCCTCAAATATTTCAACGTGCTGCCCATTTAAAAATAGGTTGATCTGTACAAAGAACACACATTTTCAAACAGTCAAATCAGAAATCCATTGCAATGTGAATAAATAAAACATATTCCTAATTAAATACTGATCTAGTAGACTTCCAGTAATAGCTTCACGGATAAGGCTCTGTTGCTCCCTTTTTAAAAGTCACAATACAGTAACAATCCATCTTTTCCATGATGCAACTCCCTTTTCTTCTTAATGTTGCCATCTGTATTAAGGACAAACTTCTATCTGCATTCTGTGTTCATCTTCAAATATGTTTTGTGAAAGCTGCTAAAAAAAATGTATCAATACAGGAATTTGGGGCTGGATTGTTACCCAGTAGCAACACTTAGAGTAGATTCTAAGTCAAGGACTTTTCAGTTTCCCATGCTCTGCCAGCAAGCAGGTGCTCAGGGAGCTGGGAGGGAGCATGGCCAGGACAGCTGACCTAAACTGGCCAGAGGGATATTCCACACCAAAGAGCATCATGCCCAGTATATGAATGAGGAGAGTGAGGAGTTGGCTGGGAGCTGCTGGGGGACAGGCTGGGCATTGGCCAGTGGGTGGAGGGACACTCTATGGTGCAACACTTGTCTTTCTGGGGTTGTACTGCCCTCTTACTTTTTTGTCACCTCCCTTTTAATAATACCAGCTACTACTTTGCTTCAATTATTAAACTGTTCCTATCTCAACTTGTGTGGGGTTTTTTTTTTAGCATTTTTCCAATTCTTCTCTGTATTACACTAGGGAGGGGGGAGGTCAGAGAGTGGCTGAGTGGCACTTAGTTGTCAGCTGGGAATAAACCCTGACAGGCCTTTTTCATGCCCAACATAGGGCTTAATGGGTTGAGATAACAGCAGATCTGACTAGAATACATTAGAACAAATTTCTTACACGCATTCATAGTATTAGTTTAATAGCCACTGGTCACAATGACTTACTTGCTCTCAAACTTGATGTGTTTGTTCCTCAGGTTCAATTATGTACCGCCTTACTTGCGGTATGTGTTGTCTGTTATGATATTTATCACCCCTGGAAACCGGGCTGAGGTTATCAAGCTGTACTTTGTAACACTGGCTAATGATATGATATAATTGCTGGTTGTGAAACTAATCTGGTATTTGCACTCAGCATTGCTGCCACCCCTGTACTTGGGAGTCATCTATCAGAAACTATTGCTAATTATACCTTTTACCTTTTCTCTTTGGAAATTCAGACCATGGAGGGGACACACTTCCCTTCCTCTCCCCCTTATCTTCCAGGCTAAGTACAATAGATCTTAAGTATTTTTAATAATCTGGGGTGCTCAAACTAGCATGTTCCTATCATTATGGCTTCACAGAATCAATTAGATTGGGAAAGACCTCTGAGGTCATCAAGTCCAACCTATGATCAAACACCACCATGTCAACTAGACCTAAGAGCCACATCCAGTCTTTCCTTAAAACACCTCCAGGTATGCTGACTCCACCTCCTCTCAGGTAGCTGTAGTTTGTCATAAGGTCTCCCCTGAACCTCCTTTTCTCCAGGCTAAACAACCACAGCTCCCTCAGCTGCTCCTCATGAGACCTGTGCCCCAGACCCTTCACTAGCTTTGTCACCTTCTCTGGACATGCTCCAGCACCTCAAAGTCCCTCCTAAACTGAGGGGCCCAGAACTGGACACATGACTCAAGATTTGCCTCACCAGTGCTGAATACAGGGGGATGATCACTGCCCTGGTCCTGCTGGCCACACTATTGCTGATCCAGGCCAGGGTGCCATTGGCCTTCCTGGCCACCTGAGCACACTCTTGGCTCATCAACTAGACCTAAGAGCCACATCCAGTGTGTTCCAGGTCTTGTTTAAAGTTTAAACAACTATTTAAGGCTAATTCTCAGAGATCAGCCCTGCAGAGAAAGACTTGGGGGTGATGGTGGAAAACTCAACATGACCCATCAGTGAACATTCACAGCCCAGAAAGTCAATCGAATACTGAGCTGTATCCAAAGCAATGTGGCCAGGAGTTGCAGGAGGTGATTCTCTTCCTCTACTCTGCTCTTGTGACACCCCACCTGGAGCTTTGTGTACAGTGCTGGTGTCCCCAAAATAAGAAGGACATGGACCCGCTGAGCAAGTCCAGAGGTGACCACGAAGTTCACAAAAGGACTGGAGCACCTTCCCTACAAAGACAGACTGAGGGAGTTGGGGCTCCTCAGTCTGGAGAAGAGAAGCTTGTGTGGAGACCTCATAGCAATCTACCAGTATCTGAAGGGGTCTACATGGAAGCTGGAGAGGGACTCTTTGTCAGGAACTGTAGTGACAGGACAAGGATAATGGGTACAAAATGAAAAAGGGGAAACTTAGGTTAGATATTAGGAGGAAATTTTTCACTGTGAGGGTGGTGAGACACTGGAACAAGCCGCCCAGGGAAGTCAGGGATGCCCCATCCCTGGAGGTGCTCAAAGCCAGGCTGATTAAGGCCTTAACAACCTGGTCTAGTGGGAGGTATCCCTGCCCATGGCAGTGAAGGTTGGGACTAGATGATCTTTAAGGCCTATTCCAGCCCCTTAACATTTTATGATTGTCTGATTGCCCTGAGGCTGGATCGTTAAGGGTGGTAATGTGCACGGGGTGGTATGGGCAAGTGCACAGGACTGTGAACAGCTTGCATTTTGGAACTTCACCCCTGAACAAACACAGAATCCAGAAAAACTAGTAAAATACTGGAAAAAGTATGCTGTCACCTTGGCAATTGCAGAGAGACACAAATCACTGCAATGTGCTGGCCCAGGCCTGCCAAGCTGTTTGACACTACTCCTCTCAAGGGGAAAAGAAAGCCTCTGGATCTGATGATAAAACAAAAATCCTGCAGCTACTCCAATCCCAGTGACAGACACTGCTGAGGAACGAGAGGACTAACCCCTCCTAATTATCAGTCACTCCTATACACAAGAAATGGACACGAAACTCAGCTTGTAAAGGATGAAGCAGGGTCATCACAAGAACAGGAGAAAGAGGCAGAACAAGATACCTGTCTTTGAATCAGATGACGCAATATGCAAAAATATTTCACCTGTCTTGCAGGTCAGCACATTATCACCTGGCTGCTATGCTGCTGGGATAATGGAGCTAGTAGCCTGTAATTCAGAGGGTAGGGAAGCCAAGTAGCTATGATCACTTTGTAGGGAACGGGGCATTGACAACTGGATTTGAAGAAGGGGCCTAGGTCCTGAGCCTCTGAAGTGGACTGCTGTTAAGTCTGAAGGAAAGGTATCCCTTCAAGGAAAATGCTGTATGTCAGCCAGATAAGAGGACCACAATGCAGGGAGGTATCCAGTTCTTGAAGGAATTAGCCATGCTAGAAATGATTTATTATAACCTGACTAACAAGCAGCTACCCACAGATCCAGATGTAGCCCAATTCCTGTGACCCACAGGACAGCAATTTGTATGCAGCACATCATCACTGTATCCCAACTGACTGGCAGCAATGACCTGGAGAGACAAAGAGGCAGCACTGTGGCTCAACAGCTCCAATAATATGAGGGGGAAAAAAAAAAAAAAGTCTTGCTCCCTGATTTATATACAGACTAGTATCTCAGCTTTTAACAGTAAGCATCCTTTTGATCAAGAGGAAGGATGTAGAAAGTACACACACAGCAGGCTACCCTTTACCTGTGAGATCACTGAGAGGATATGAGGGAATGGGATGGAAGAGAGTGGCATCCATTTCATCTGTCTTGGACAACTCCCAGTATCAAAGATTCAGACACAATCAGGTTAAACTTCCAGAACAAAACAATATAAACCCACTTAGCTGCAGCAGTTATCAGTCCTCAGCTGTCAGCAAATGCAAAATAACTCTACTCAGCACTCTTTCTTAAGATTGTCCTTAAAGAATAACTCATAGTGACTCGCCTTCAGTAGGTTTGCTGCAATTTCTCCCTACATAAAAGTTTTAGGTTACCTTCAAAGAACACAAGGAAAACAAGTACTGTTTGAACTGTAAAACCACTGGTGATCTATGATAAAATCAGTACAATTGCATAAAAGCAGTGGAAACAACAAACAAGACATTGAATCCAAAATGACACCCAGAAAGCTGTTACCAAACACAAAATAAAAGAATCCACTGTGGCAATGTTAGCATAACTCATAATCTGCTTATGGATTTTTTTTTAGTTTTAGGTCAAATGCTGACCTAGAGCAACTAGACTCTTTGTAATTGAACTTCTAATTTACAAAATCAGTTAATTCATACCTTACTCTGTAATCTCTCACTGGACAATAGTTTTTAAAACATGGCTAAAATTTTGAATAAAGGACTTGAATCACACCACATTTTTACCCTCAATATTACTGCAGGTGAACAGTGATAGAACATATTGCATTTTGCTGACAGCATATCAGTGCCCCTACCATCTTAGTGTCTCATTTACTCTTTTCAACACATAAAATCACAGTCCTTGCTCTGTGTAACTGCTTTCTTTCCTTGTTAAATTAGGTTACTGTTTAATCTCAACAGCATTCTACCAAGTCTGGAACACAGTCCTAATTAAGTTAATACTGAATTTGAACAACACAGTGGTAGGCTAAACTTCCATAAAGATAATAATTTCACACTAAACTTGGCAAAGAGAAGCCATTAGTATAAGGCAAAATGTAACTGACGATAAAAGCAAGTACTCCAACTTTAGACAACAAGAAAGGTGGGGTTTTTTTAATGCTTTTTGCAGTGTGACAGGTTTGTAATTAACTTAGATCTAATAACTAAATGGCATCTTCTCTGTAAAGCTGTGAAATTAAAATGTTTTCCTTTAATGAAGAATACTACTTAAAGAACAGGGCTTGGTTGTGCTGAGCACTGTAACGAACGTTAAAGAATGAAAACAGAACAGTCCCTTTCTGATTAAGTTGTTTTGTTTGTTCCCCCTTGCCCACTTTTTCACTTGCTGCCTGTGCTCCCAAAGCTTCCCCGAGCCAACCTAAGCAGAAGCCTGTCACAATATCTGTGGCCTAACACAGACCAACATTCCAGCCTTTGGTCACTTTCTTGACAGTGGATGGGTGAGAAGGCTCTTAGTGAATCTTAGGATGCCTTGGCATGAGAGGGATGCAATAGTTACAAGTTACTTGAAAAAGAAGGGCATATATGCAGTTTTGTCTGCAGCTTCCAAAGGATAAATTCAATATCTGATGGCACTCAGAAGAGCAGAGACAATGTTTATAAATCCAAACACTGCATGGTTTCAGTAAAACCAGTTTCTTCAAGTTTATCTTGAAAACTTTAAACTAGACAGGGGTACATGCATCACAGAAAAGTAGGCTCCAGATGAACATGTCATCTTGCACTGTAATTTCTCACCTAGAGCTGCCTAGATATCTGAACTGTCAATTCTTGAACTGAAAGAAATTATTGCTATGAACTGAACAGGGCCACAGAGTCACAACTTCCTCCATGACAGCACAACAGTTCCACGGGCTTTCATAATTTGACAGTTTTTGTAATGCAGGCAAGAAGAGAAATTACTACTTCTATTTTTATAGACAGGGTATATGGAAGGAAGAAGCCCAACTCTCTGTTAAGGTAAAACCTGTTGAATCAGAGGAAATTCAATGATTTTAGTATTTATTTCCAGTAGTATATGCAAAATACACCACTCCCCAAAAACTCAGATGCATCCAAGTTCACAAGATTAATGTTCCACTCTCTGAACACCCAACTGACTACTCTTTAAAGAGACTCCATTAACCTTGAAAAAAGTCTACAATTTTCTTAAGCACTCTTTGCAAATGCAGCAAAAATAATTCAAACCTACAATTCCAGGAACCTGAAAAGAGAAGCTCAGTTTTGATGTAAGATATTTCAAAATTAACAGTAATTAAAATGGAAGGCTGGCAAGTTCAACTGTTGCAAAACATTCTGTGTGAATAACATGAGTCTCTCAGGAAATATTTTAAAAAAAGTAATTTTTTTTAAAGTCACCAGACTACTTTGCAGTTTTATTACTGAAAGTCACCACTAATGCCAGAAGCAGCAAGATTTTTCAAGCTACTTCCAAGAAAACAGAACTCAGACTTTAAGCAGTAGGTCTTACCTGAACATTGCTTTTGGGATAACAGAAGAAAAATGGCTTCAAAACTGGAGACCTAGACACACAAAACAACAAGCATAAATGCATTTACCTAGAAATTAATGAAACTGGTAGATCATACACCTTTGGACTATTCATACACCGAACACTTGGGAAATTAAAGCCATTCAACCATGAGCAGCAATGGTTTTTTGACCAAATCTGGAAAGCCTGAGAAGTGTAAAAACTCCTTAAATTCCACTATTAAGAATATAAGATTTTGTTTAAAAAACTGAAGAAAATTTTACTGAGGGGAGGTAGCCAAAACAGCAAAAATATTTTCTTGACAAAGGATGTGCTTCTTGACATTGAAGTCTACTGCACTGTCAGTAGCCACACATTGATATCTAGGCCAGGCTACTGGAAATACAGCCATGGGTTCTTCTCCCATCTTCAGGTGCACTATTTGCTAAATGACAGGAAAGTTTTAGATGAATAAGCATAAAGACGTGAGGATATAAATCACCACATGATTTTAGCTATATCTAGGAAAAAACTGAATCAAGACAGGTTTTTTTTTAAACGTGCTCAACATTATTATGTTCAGGTCAGTCATGAAATGGTTTCATGCTAGAATTTTGTGGGATGTTCTGGTATTTCACCTTACATTTCTAGATGTAAATTTGGTGGGTCCATATTCCAAACTAACAGCTACAAGAGAAAACTGGTCCACAAATTTGCATGCATCAATGTGCTCAAGCTACTGCCTTGCCATGAAGTCACATTTCAAGTTTTCCCTACAGCTCTTTAGGCAAAGACATTGCTATGAGCTGATCAGAAACCTACACAACTTACAATTCAATACAGAATTTTACTGTTTGCATGCATATTGTATAGCTCTTACTATTATCTTGTTATCAGTTATCAAGCACAGAGTGACACAGGAAGGAAGATTTAGGTGCTTCTGTGGTTGCTGTCCCAAGCTGGGGAAGCCTGTGATGGTAACTGATAGGAACAAGATCATCACACATTACAGCAAGTTAATGATCAAGAGTTAACTTACACTCTGGGGCGCCCTCCAACAATTCCAGTGAGGCCAGGGGCTGGAAATGGAAATTAAATTTACAAAAGAATGGTTAAAGCCCTCTTCAAAACATCAGAGCTTGTAGCTTATCATAGCTTGAATTGATCCATTTTTAATAAACACAGGGAGATCTCTAGAAAATCACATTCTTGTAAATTAACAAAACTGAATATCTTACACAAGTTAAAAGGCAAAACAGTAACCGTGAATTTTAACCAAAAAAAAATTTAAATGTGCGAAGTGTGAACTAAAAGTTAAGAACGTTCGTCCAAATACTTTGTATATGAATGCCAGTGAGGTAATACATTTGAGAGAAGAACTTCACTTTAGTTTTTTTCTGTCATTCTTGTTCTATTTACTTTCAAAGAGAGCAGAGAAACAATTCAGGTGGACCATGGTTTCTTCTAATATTTGTTTAATATGACTTTGCTTGTTTAGATTAACTGTTTAATTTGAATCACTCTCTCTGGCCTTTAAAATACCTTTGCTTTTTTAAGGTGCTGGGTACTGCAGATCCCATTCTCTCTCTGTGATGCAGAGGCAATTCAGGGGCTTAAGGCACTAGCACGAGCCCAAATCTGTGGTAAGTCAGCACTGTATTTTCACGTTGCCAGGGTCTACTATCATTAAACCCATCTGCCCGCCCCAGTATTTCTGAAAGAAACAGTTCTGCTCTCATCATCCTAAACACAGCTTCTCACCCTTCTGTCTGGCATGGACAGCAGGAACACATGATGCATCAGAGCTCCAAACAGTATTGCAGGGGAAAGAAACAGTAAAATGCATACATTACATCAGCTAGGAATTAACAACCGTATTAAGCAGTCCCTTTTAAAAATGGCTGCTGTAGAAAGCTGCCTACATGGTATATTTGGCCAAATTAATTCTAAAAAGGGCTTCATGCTTTCTGCAGGTGTGAATTCCCTCAGTTCATGCTCCAAGCAAACTAAAAGCCAGGTAACTGTGCTGTTGTGACACTACAGGTACCAGTGATGAGCTCCACTCCACTGCAGGCTGTTCTAGCTTGGATTCAGTGCCTTGTCAATGTGGACACATACCAGTGGCAGCAGAGATTACACAGCCTTGCCATATTCATGCTTATCAGAAGCTACTTCCCAAAAAAAGTCTATGATGTTTTATAGTAGACAGAAAAAAAAAGCCTTCAAAAGAAACAGCATCACAAATAACCACCTCCCTACTCACTACATACTGCTAAAAAATGTGGTGGTGCATAGAATACATGAAAGAATCCCTTACATAAGTAGTACACAATTTTAAAAGATCCAGTGAGGTTTCAGCCCTATACATCTTACCTGTGCACTCATTCCAGCAGAACTGCCACTCAGCAACAAAACCAGCTGCAGTGATTTTACTGAAATATGTGCCTAGTTTGTTTATTTAGGTTGCTGGGGAAGGAGGGTGGATATGGAAAGGTCATGTTGAAAATACAGGTCCATAAAGCTAGTTAAATTATCTGTGGATTGTCAAATGGGCCACTTCCTGCTAGGCAGCTGAACTGCGCATTAAGGATACCAGATTTTGTTCCAACATCAATTTCAACTTCCTGAAAGCTTTTAAAAAAAGCTCTTCATTCACTTGCTTTCACACAAGGGATCTTGACTCCCACAATAAAGTAGTTCTCATCATAGGCAAGAAAACAATGCAAGTAAGAGCAACAACTGCTCACAACTCGAGGATAAGATAACCTTCTTCTGCTAGTCTTTGAGAAATGCACAAGCAGATCTGTCTTTGGAGGTACTACATCTATCCCTGCAACTGCAGAGCAAAGCTACACCAATATCCCAGTTGCAACACTATTAAGTTCTAGGCTATGATTATTGTTTATGTGAATATAAATAAAACGAAGGCAATTTCAAGTCCAATTTAATTTTTATCTCTATGAAATTCCTAGATAGTCTTCAAGAAAAGACAAAGCAAATCTTAAATTACTGATTGTAAGCCACCAGTTTGCTAATTCTGTAAACAGCACAAGAACACTACACCTCACCTCAACCCAGGGCTCAGATTCCTATTACATTTCTCCAGTAAACCACAAGAAGGCAACGGAAGGTGCAGTACAATCAAGTAATAGTGAACTTGTCACTGTGGCCACACCTACCTTCTGCTAATTAAATTACGATCTCCTTGGATCAACCACTGTCCCAAGAAAAACTTCATATAAAAATATCTCCCCATGCTATATTTTATGTTTATGTTTCACTGCTTGCTTAAATATCTGCACAGATGCTCTCCCTCCTTTCTGGAAGGCTTATCTTTATCACAATGACACTAACAATTTGTCACACTTGTAGAGAGTACCAATCAGGCTGGAGTCTCAAATTGCTAAGATTCTCAGCTAAACTGAAGCTCTTGATTACTTTCCCAGGAACTTCACATGACCGTTTTTTGTCAGAGCTCCATTCCTTAGTGCCTCAAGGCAGATAAAAGTATTGTCTCATCTGCTACTACTGAACCTCTTGAACAAGTGGCTTCGCTTCAAGCTGATGAATTCACCATCACTCTCTGCCAGCTTCGTGCCTCAGAATGGCATAAAATTGAGGCACTGCAAAATTTAGATGGGAGATCTTCCTTTCAATGCATCTATATCCTGTTCATCTGTTTGGTGACGAACTGAATTATCATGACACTTATTTTGATTCAAGCGTTTGATCCAAAAGCCTTCCATCTCTTCACAGTGGCTGGGGACTACAAATTCTCCAGGTGGCTGGGCACTTTAAACCAATGAGCATTGGGGATTACATCACTGTGATTCCACTGTTTTTATTAACTCCCAAATATATGAGAAGGTGGGAAAAACTTCAGGCACTAAGAATGGTAAATCTAGTCCTTTCTAAGTGACTCAGCTCTGGTATGGGACCCTTCCTTAGCAAGCTGTGTTTAAAGGTTTAAATCTACACTGAATCTATTAAATAAATAAATAATTAGACAGTGCTTTTCTTTGATAATCTGCACGTTCTTCATACAGTCTTAGCCTGTCTGTTCATTTCATGACTCTTTCCTCTAGCCTACTTTATGTCTTACTCATTTTCAGCTCAAGCATCCTACAAAAAACAAAACCTCATCTTCTGTGTATACAAGTACATATAATTAATTATTTGTCAGGTTTTCTTCCTTGGTGTCCATGATTCTTCCAGCACACTTGCAGACTCCCAGATTTTGGGTCCAGTGGCAAATTTGATCCAAATCTGAAGGATGGCAAGAATCTCAAGAAGACCAAAGCACACTAACACCCCATGACTGGCACTCCCCTGTGAGCAGGGATGTAGGAACAGATATCCATGTAAATAATACAATTTGAAGCCCAATCAGGATACATTCATTCCTACAAGAGCTTGACTATTTCCAGTTTCCCATGTATGTTTTATCTCTCCAGCTGCCTCTTGATCTTTTTTATTTTCTTACCATCTGTGGATAGACTTGCAAATACAAATTCTTCTAAAAATCATGTATGATATGCTGGAAAAGACAGCAAGTTTCTGATAAATTTCATGAGCAGAGGTACCAGGCAAACTAAAGACTACTTGGGAAAAGCAATGTTTGTCTCAGCTGGGGCAATTCAGGGGATGGATCCACTGAAAACCAGCCGTGGTAAAAGATGCATAAAATCAGGCCAAATAAGCACCCATTTCCATATGTAGAACCACCATGTTCTAATACATGCTAATCCATGTCATATATACCACACCCTGTAAAATGCCCCTCAGCAGAAAAAAACCCTGGTTGGAACTTGCAATGAACCTATGAGATGCAATTTTCCAGCAAAACAAGCCTCATTCCTTCCAGTTCTCATTACTCCCCACTGGATTTACAGATGCTGGAAAAGCCTGATGTTTTGCCTCCTTAATATTCCCTCTATCCTATACCAATCCTACTTGAATGGTCACACCTAATTTTGGATTATTACTTCTTATTCCTTAATCTACTTCTGTCAAAAAAAACCCCTTCTGTACAATTCTGTATATTTTTCAACAAAATAAACCATTATGCAATATACAAAAGATGCTACACTGCATGAAGCATTCTGTAAAATGTTTTGGAATAGAAAAGCATGAAAATGCTCCAACTACTTGAAATCTAAAAAGCTTTAAGCACTTCAAGTTTAATAAAACTTAAGGGGTTTTTCTGAAGTTTCACAGCATTTCAAGATACAGCGATGTCTCTTGCTGAACAGCTTTCAGCTTTTGACTCTTATATTTCTAGTGATTGAATTAGCTCAGCCAATAGGTTGTTAATGTATTTACTGCATATTCTAAGGAATGCTACATGTTTTTATACATAAAACCACACAAAGCAGTCCACTTGTCAAGCATTATTTCTTTCAGTGCTCAAACTAGAGAAATCTGCAATCTCAGGTTTTATACTCAGCAGTTCTTACAATATGGTCAAGCACCAGTACAAAACGCATACAGTCTTGTTTTACATGGGTGAATTGTATGTTCTTAATTATTCTATCTATGTCCTCTGGAAACAGCAGATAGTTAATTTTCTGCAGTATTATTCTCAAAAAAATGAGGACTGCAGTTAACTGCTACAGCAAGGACATTTCTAAATGTATCTTCCAACACACTTAGGACATCAGTCAAAATATTTACATATACTCAAGCACTTTAAAATCTCAAGTTGTATTAACCAGCTGTCATCTTAGTGTCAAACTCCGGTCATTTTAATGTGAAATAAGGGTCAGCACATGATTTCAGCTATCAGTAAAATATTTCTTAGCTACTGAACCCTCCGTCAAACTATAAATGCCAGATTCCCACAGTAAGGATCTTCTTGAGCCTCTTGTATTCTGCATTTCATTCAGAATAAAGTACCTGAATTAAAGAAGACAACAAAGATATCAAACCAACAGAAATTATTTAAATTCTAAGCATCTGGATGACAGGACTGTACATAATGAAGAGATTCTCACTGAGTAATACAAACCAGGTCTACATTTGCTAGCTTTTATGAAGTGAGCATGACCTTCTATGGACCGATAAGCTACTACAGATTTAAAAATCTATGTGTCCAGGATTCTCCACTGCCAAGCATAGGAATCTCACTTTACAGAACAGGAAAACAGCTGTGAAGACCCCACTATTAGGACTGAACAGTAGAGACAGATTGAATTTTCCAAGAGACCAACAGGCATAAAGCCAAGCAAAGTTGCTGCATGCTGTTAAAAAAAATCCTGGCTATTATCAACTTGCATACTATTGAGGACTAAATAGAAAGAATAATTTTATCAATTAAAAGGTTAAACTCAAGTATTAACTGTAAAAAAACACTAAAAGATGGGATAAGAGGTGTTTGGCCTTTTTTTAAATAGCATGTATCCCTTTAAGTTCATCAGAACAGCATAATCCAAATGAAAACTGATTAAGTGTTTGAACTTGTGAACCAAATACCACACTCAACAGAAGTTTACAGTAAATGTCTTCCATTCCAAACAGAAAATAAACAACAAATCGCTCTCCAACATGCCATGTCTATATACAGTAACTTCAAATTCTTCTCTCAGCTTAAGAGTCTCATCTGCAGTTTTAATAATACTTAAAAACAATTTCTGTCGAAGTACGCTAATGTGTCCTGCTGGGCTTTCAACAAAAACAATGGAAACCTAAAAAGCATTAGGAAAAAAAGTCAGGGAATAACTATGAAAATCTCAGTTGTTCATTGTTGACTATGGAAGCTTCTTAAAGAATGCAACATTTCAAAATTCTATCTTGGACGTCAACTCCTTGCATATATTGCAGAGCACTAACACACACAAGCTTCAGCCCATTTCAACATATAGACAGCATTCCTTCTTATGCAGAGGATGTGATTCCATAAGAAATTGGGAATTTCAGATCAACACAGTGCCTTTAGATAGTTGTCCTATTGATGGGGAGGGGGGAAGAATCAGTGCTCTCAAATTTATTAGAAGCTATACAATGCTCTCCTTATATGAGGCCTAAGTTTTATTATCCTTGACATATACAAACGCCCCCCAATTTTATCATATCCAAAAATCGTATGCTGCAAAGTAAGTCAGAATGTATTAAATACTTACATTAAGACTCTAAATTGGCTAGTAAGAACATCTGATACTCAAGACCTAACATCCAAAGTTTTAAGTCTCTGAAGTGAAGCATTATGAAGATCACTCCTCAACAAAATTATTGTAATGTGATTTTTAATCACAGGAAGGAAAAGAAGTTATTTTCATTTTACTGCTGTTCCCTGCAAAATCTGAAAAACCACAGCTGAAAACTCCCTCAAAAGGTTATCAGGCAAACGGGTAAAACATTTTGACTCAAGTGATTTAAATTCAGCCTAAGTGAAAAACACCAAAACTAGGCTTTTTGTACTGATTAATAAATAAATTAATAATTTTATTACAATTTGTAATCTTTATATTATAATATTGCCAAAATAAAACTACCGACCAACCCCAACTGACAGCTCCACAAGTAGTGACTAGCAGGCTAAAACCACGTGATGAAACATCAGATGTGACAGTGCTTCTGGATTTCACTACAAAAGATGCAGGAGTCTTGTGACTGTCCACCCTTATTCTGAACCATCAAATCTCTTTTCTCAATCTCTCTTCTCCTCTACTCCCCATTCCTAACTTTTAGCCAGCTTGGACCCCTTAAATATTGGTGGAGTTGCTCTTCAGTATTTCTTACAGGGAAAGCAGAATCAAGGACTCTTGATTCACATTTTTTTGTGGTTATGCTTTCTTTCACTATCTCAGGAAACCATCTGTAAAGCAGACAGAATACTTTCCAATGCTACTAGATGTTAGAAAGCTTAGCTGATCATCTTTACACAGCTTGCTAAAGGTTCTTGGATGAAAAGTGCTATATATGAAGATTATTATCTGTACAACTACCTACACATCACTTAAGAGTAACAAGCACCAGATTGATACAAAGAGCAAAGAAGAACATAGCTAAAAACAATACTCCTCAACCACTAGATATAGTCCAAGCAGAAGAGAAAATACTTCCCTTTTTCTTTTTTTCCAGTACAGATCTAAAACTGTACTTTGTTTTTTAAAGGTCACTCATAAATGTCCAAAAATAACAGAATGAAGTGTTTCAGTTCAGGTGACATCACTCTGCAAGTCAACAACTTCTCCTTCCTCCCTGGTGTCCATTATGACAGATTTGTAATTTGTTCCTGCTTCTCCTCTGTTCTTCATTAAAAGAAAACGCAGAACAAGAAAGAAGGGTCATTTGCAATGACTCTCAGTCACTAGCTCACCTCCTGGAAGCGAACTAACATAGGAGAGTTGGGAGGGGTGTGACCAAGCTGGCCATCTTTGAAACACAGGAGTTCATTGTTTAGAGGATTTTCATCGGGAGAAGCCACTCACGCTTAAAATCTCTCTTGGTGTGTATCCCCACAACTGCTGCCGTTTGGGCGGAACAAAGCTACACGCAGTTACCTCACACAGATCCATGTGCCAAGCACAGAACCACATTTGATAGGCGTGCTCTATCCATGTAAGAGACAGCAGCCACAGCTATTTTTATTCAATGCCCAGTGAGAAAAAGGGATGCAGCACTGTATAGAATGGGACCTCAGGTGCTCACTGCCCAGAGCACTTACACAGGGCACGCAAAGCTCAGGTTCTGGGTTCTCTGCCTGTGGACGCTCTGACCCTCCCGTGAGGGTGACCACACCACCATGGGGCATGCTCAGCCTCTCACTGAAGCTGTGACACTCTGGAGAACTGTAATCATTTGCAAAAATGTCCTGGTGAAATAGAGGGGAGGGAAAAAGCTCAGGGAAAATGGGGAGGGAAGTGAACCAGGTGTTGTTACTAGAGAATTCACCTAGGACAACAACAATCTCAACAGTCTTAGTTCTGGCTTCTGTTCCCAAGATCACTTACTCATCTCTACAAATCTTATCTGTGGAGCTGCCTATTTTAAGACAATTAAGCATCAAGAATTCCTTGTTTTTCTCTTCATAGGAAGGTCTGGAATTCTACACTACTGTCAGAAACTTATCATTAAGCTGATGCAGTTATTAGTACACCACTAATTACTGTTTGGCAGTGTTGCAAAATTCTAAATCTGATAAAAGAAAATTAAAAACATTCTTCTTAATCCTTGCTTTAAACATATTCCACATCAACAAGCAGTTTACTAAGCATTTAGATCCCAAATCTGACCCTTCTCTGCTTATATAAGGGTTTACGGGCACAGGTAATACAGAAATTTACCACACAAAAGCAACTGAAAAAAGTGACTGTATGAAGCAGTCCCAGTACATCTTCCACAAATCAAAAATAACCACGACTACGTGGTTGTTCAAGCACTTGGAAGCATGTCAGTGAACAGCCCTGACAGCCTTTGACAGTAGTCATTTATGTCACGGAGGCCAAAAACCTTTTTGCAGTCCTGCACCTGGCAAGGAAAAGTGCTATTTACTACCAGATGCCTCAGGTGATTCCAGAAATAGCCTCTTTCCCATTGCTGCTCATTAGCAGCAGCTCTGTGAATTGAAACAGATTTGGTTTTTTCAAGAAAAACTTCTACAGGATGTTCTAAAAAGCTTAAACTCTTCCTTTAGGAAACAAACCCAGCACCCCAACCACCATCCACACAGGCTGCCTAACCCTATTACCACATAAGAATGTATTTGCTTCATTGCTGAAAGCCCTGATAACAGGGACTGAAACTCTGCCACCCACCTCAAGGCACGTGTTAGAGTAACTCAATTTCAACTCTACACATACTCCACCCAACCCATGTAGAGCCGATTTTTCACTTTTTCATCATACAAAGATCAGTGGTAAAAGGAAAAAACTGAACCCCTAATAAAACCAACACTTTTAGACTTCAAATGTGGTTTATATACACAGCAATTGCTTTAGAAAAGAAGCACACATTAAGAATGGAGAGACAAGTACAGGTCTATTCATTTTGGACCTTAAAATAAGCGATGATTTCAAAATCCACTCAGCTTTCTTTAATTCAAAAGGATGTTTTCTAGAGCATTGTGTATGCATACATAGAATAAATAGTAAGAATAGATTTTTACTTTCATAGTCTGCTATGGAGAAATCACTATGAAGGAGGAGAAACTACTTCAGTTATGATTCCTAAACTGATTACAGAAATTATAGTTTGGTCCAACTGAAAATACTATCCTTCATTCTAAAGGAAAACTCCAAGTCTTTAGAAGCAACCTACATCTATGGTAAATGTTGACCACTGATCAGCCTTCAGAATTGCAAAATTTTCAAGTATTATCTCAATGAATGCTTACACTTAGTTCTGCATGATCGTATCAATATTGTAGAGACCAAAAGAAAAAAATGACCACATGCTGACCTTGTCTCTATAAATACAACTTTAAAGAAAAAAAAAAACCAACCTGCATTAAACTGTTCTCTGCAAATACTGTAAAAACTATAACACAGAACAGAGAATGCAAGAATGTGCACACTTCAACACAATTTTTAACCCACTGGAAAAAAAACCTAGTTCACTAATTGCAAGGCAACATCTAACTATTCCTCCCTTAATTAGGATTTTAGATTTGCTATGGAACTTCAGAATTTCAGGTTAAATCCATGGAATTTAATTTTGAAGATCTATGTAAATCCTAGATACAGTCTTCACTAAGATATGCAGAAGCCACTGCAAAATATCTAAGCTCTAGTTCTCAAATTAGGCTGTCAAAATTTAAATTAATTTAGAATAGATAATAGAAGTGGGACGAGTACTCGTGATTTATGCACCAAACACATGAATGAGCTTAGAACTCAGACAGTTATAGCTGTGACACCTAAGGGACTTGGGAGTAGAACAGAAAAAAAATTTTGCTCAAAGTAATCAAATCGTAGATCCCCCTAGAAAATTTAGAGAAAGCAATGACACTTATCAGAAACAAATGTGCCTATTTTTGCAACAAACATTTGGCAAGCAATAAAAGCACAGATCATTTCACATTACATGACCTTTAAGCAAATACTTAAAAATAGACCCTCAAAAACTAAGATGGACTTAATTAAATTCCAGTGGTTTGATTTTACCTCACACATCAGTTAAAACATAAATGTTGCAATACATCACAAAATCAAATGCTGAGGACGGAATAATTTGAGGCTAGACTTAATACTGCAGGATGAGAATTTAAGTTGGGTACTTAACACACACTGTGAATTAAGATGCAGATTGTGAGCACCATCACTGCCGTATTAAATTTTTTAGATTATACCTGAATGTTGTAATTACTTACACAGGCAGCTATACATTAAACAGTGAGAAGTACAGTAGCATCAATAAAAATCCTTTGTAGTAACACCAGATAATGGAGTACAAAGAGAACCTTCAAAACTCTCAAACTGCACATTTCTTCATAAACTGCAGTGTTATGGCTGGACACTGAGGTGTATTTTTGCCAGTTGAGTAACACTCAGTGTTTATTGCCAGCAAAGTATAATAGCACTACTAAGTTTTAAGAACATGGTAAAAAAGTTAATCACTATTGCACATCAGTGCAGTCACATGTAGGAAAACAGATAGATGAGGAAAAGGAAAAAAACCAGGAAGGAAAAGTAGCAGCAAGGGAAGCATAAAGAATATAAAAGGAACACAAAGGTGAACTTCCAAGACTTCCATTGTATCATTCTGCTAATGTCTATCACATTTTTACACCAAGCTTTTATACCTCTAGAAACTATTATTTCACTATGAACAACATAAGAAAGCTCAACATGACTAAGGTTTTGGGTGGTAGTCATGCTCAGAGAATAAAAAGAGAAAGTAACTTTAAAATTCTTAGAAGACGATATGAATAATTACCCATGCCAGTTCCAGCTGGTGCAATCTCTTTGGAGAAGATTTCTACAGCTTCTCTTTGTTTATGGTGTACAGCAAGCCAAATAACAGCCTCCCGAGGACCCTGCTTCAAAAAGGCTGAAATTAGATTAGCTTAGATGCAGCACATCGGTTAAATTTACAAAACTGAAAAGTAACTGTAGCACAGCATTCAAATTAAATCATTCCGTGACTTTTTATTCACCATCACTATAATTTGCTGTTAACTTTTCATTATCTTTATTTTGGAATACCACAGAATCAACTATTGGGTATTTCAAGTCACTAGGGCACTGTGCCTTTTCTCCAGCACTCTCCAAGAATCAAGTATTGTAACTAACAATACAAATACTTGGCTTCACTGTCGGTGGAACTGGCAAACAAACTTTGCTCTTATTCTAAGTACGCTGAGAGTACTGGGGAGCCAAGTCAGAGCCAGGTTCACTTCTCTTAGAATCAAGAAGGAAGCAGATCTCTCCACAGAAAAGAATCCAAACCTAATCCTTGGGAGACGAATGTGAGAACAGAACTTGTAAAAACCACCATGTTTTCAGAGAGAAGAGCAGATGCTCCCTCTAAAGGTAAACCAAGTCAGTACTGTGCTCCCTACTCTAGTCAAAACACCTGTCCTTACAGGTAAGCACTGTCTCACTTCAAATTTTATTTCCCCAAATTCTATTTCCATCCACTGACGGATATACCATTGGAATCAATACACCAAAAATATGCAGCCATACAACCAACCCAACAAATGCACAATTTTAACATTCAGTGTTCCCAAAGTTATCACAAGATTCGTTAAATTACTACAAATAATAATCAACCTGAAACATTCTTGCAAAAAAAAAAATTCACGCATTCACATCTGCTTTCTGATTCTAAACCGTACCATATAATCAACATTCCATTTCAAGTTCCACGTTTACCTCCTTGCCTGCAAATGCAAGATACAAAGGTCTGTGAAAATAAGCTGAATCCTGTTTTGAGTGGATGAACCCAGCATTAAAACTGGGTATACAGGCTGAAGCCATTAATCTTACAGTATCAGAATTAAAATAAAAAGACCAGCAAAAAAAAGTCTTAGCAATGTCTTTGAAATCAACTGACAAAAGGGTTAGCAGAAAACTAATAGAGCACATCCAGTTTTTATGTAGCAAACTCTAATGCCTGATGCACTATTAATAAATAGCTTTTACATGAAACACATCTCAGATTTCCAAACCACAAACTCATTGACACTGTGTCACTGTCGTAACTCCTTCCTCCCCAACAGAACACGAGATACTAAAAATCAAACACCACTAAAATTACTCGGTGCTGATTCAGGTCCCTTTGTAGCTCACACTGGGCTGGTGCTGACAAAGCAAGCTATCAGTGACAGGCAGCAACCACGTCAACAGAAGTCTGAGAAAAATAAGCGCTTGCCACTCTTTCCTATTTCTCTAGGGTATTTTGTGTTGTCAGGAACAGTCAATACTCCACACAGCAGCTCAGACTACAGCATGCAGGCTTAGCTAAGACTGGGAGACATAGTGATTTCACAGCTGCAAAAACTAACCATTGCCCCAGTTCGACAGATGTGCATGGGAAGTAGTCCAGCCACCATATATCTACACTGAGCTCCAAATATTGTTCAGCTTACCCTGTCTTGGTATTCATTACATATTTGCTCCTTGGCTTCAAACTTAGGTGGTAGAACTTTCAAAGCTGGAACTATTTTCCTTATGTGTTAATAGACTGCCTAGTATAGTATGGCTCTGGTTTTGAGTACTATGATTTGTAACCCAAATAACCAGGTCTAATTTTGCATGGAAAGACATGGTAGGAAAAAGTGTTTAAGGGACTACATTATCCCTACCTGAAGGCCCAATGGGTAAATGTTTTCCGTGGGATTCTATAACTTTGTATTTTAAATGGAAAAGCAAACTCCACTCCCCAACCCTTTTTCTCAGACTACCATGGCTGCTTTCCAGATGAAAGCTCCCCTGGCTAGTTTATTCTAAAATGCTGGAGGAAGCATGAAGGGGGAAGGCAATAGAGGGATTTCCTGTATTTCAGCCTTAGCTCTCACATCCGGTTTCAGGCATGCATGAGAAGCACAGACAACGGTGATAACACTGTTTACCTTTAATATAAGACATGGGAACTGAGGCTGGAAATACAGAAAGTACTAAAAATATTCTCTTTCATTTAAAAGATTTCTTTAATGTCCCATAAGCAAGGCAAACTGAACAGTCAGGAGGGAGTAACTGCTCTTCTTCAACTCATTCTTCACTTTGTACAATGAGACAGAAAACTTCCTATATAACAACTCAAATAAAGAACATATTACAATGCATAATGATAAGGAGTTGGTACAAACAGAACACAGACAAGCTGAACATCTGGAACATCTGTCTCTATGTTTCAGAATTTTGATTCTGCACTCTTAGTAAAACACTTAAAATTGCAGGTTTTGTGGTCCTAAAATGAAAAAGACCACATTATAAAGTTCAGTCTTCAGGAAGCAACTCCTGCTGCTTTGCTGAAGGAAATTGAAACTCAAGCACTGAAATGAACAGCTACAGATATAACCTGACCAATTTCTAAGAACACTCAATTTCACTAGTAAGAAGTCCACTGTCCTTCTCTACATCACATTCTCATTTCCTTTAGATGCAAACCGTTGGCTATTAAATGTCAGCACTTGGAAGAACACACTCAGAGTTGAGTTTTGCCACACGTACATTAAGAGTTTTGCAAGACTGCCACTGACAAAGAAGAATTAAATGCTACTGTTTTGGAACAAACTAAACTGTCTAAACATTTAAACTGCATCTGAGTGAGGACATGATTTACAGTCTTTTCCTTTAAAAAGGACTTTCATTCTCTAGATTAGGAAAGCAGACCATGGATATTACAGCTGCAGTGGCTATGGCCATCATTCATATTCTTACATATGCAGTCACAGTGCAGAATTACATAGCTGAAGATTACTTCTCAAGTAGTACTCACAATTTTAAAGTTGTGCAGGCAACATTAATGCTGAGATTTCCTGATTGCAATATTTATAATGTGGTCTTTTAGCATTACATCTAATGCAATTTAAGCCTATGCCACAGAAGTTATTATAATAAGGTATTTCTTCAGGAGAACATCAGAACAAAGTACAACATTTTTGTAAGATTTCGTATCAGTGCTTCTGGAAGACCCAATACTGCAAAGACCTTGTCAGTGTTAATTTTGTACATTAATAGTGACAGTGAGTTCATTGCAACATGAAGGGGTGAAATTCCCAAGATGATAGTGACTTCCTTTAAAGTTGTGGAAAAGATAACAATATGGGAAGATTAAAAGAGGTCAGTAAAAGTTTAAGAACACTCCACTGCATACTTACACCATCTATACTCCTTCTAGCATGAGGTCCATATGTATCTTCAGACCCTAAAACCTGTATGTTAACTGCACTGTAATCTTCATACCCAAGCTGACTGAAAATAAGACGAGTCCTGCAACAAATGATTTTTTTTATTAGTAAACTGCCTTGAAATGATTTTATGAAGTAGCCCTGTGTGGTCCACAGAGGTGAACTCTGTCAAGTAGCTATATAAAAGATTTTATCAGTTGAAATACTGGAATTTTGTTGGGATACATATTTTGCTTGGTGGAACAAGCAACATTTTTTGCTTTGGTGGATCATTTTGAAGACACTGCTAATGTAGCATTGTTGTCTTAAACATAACCACAGCACTTGAAATAGTGAAGCAATGTACAGCAATTAATACAAAATACCTTTTTTTAATTGCTGTAAGGAGATGAAAGGGTGTTCATCCATTACAAATGAGGTCACCCTTATTTTTGATGAGATAAAAAGACAGACAACCTCATTTAAGGTAATTAAATTTGCAAACTGTGTCTGTACTAAATGATTTTACATTATTTATCTCCAAACATTACAGTTACAGATACTAAAGTTCAAAATACATTCTGTGGGTCATTTTCAGACCTTTCATGTGTTAGTAATGCAACAGAGAATCATAAAAATAGGACACCAGAGACTATTTCAAAAACACTTCTTTACACACATACTGCGAAATCACTTCTGCTTTCAGTAATGACTAAACAAGTAAAGGAGAAGTACACAAGAAAGAAGCAAAGGAAGTCATCTTACAAGCTGCCAAAGCTGCTCGATGTCTTAGGCTAACAACTAATTTGACCTGTATAAATGAAGCACATTAAATTTCTGCGCCTTTTTCCGCACTTGTTGCCACTAGACTACTGAACAGAACTTAACTGAGAGCAGACTGGAAGCTGGGCAGCTGAAAGATCATGTCCTTAGAATATTCTCTTGAAACAGAGAGACTTGGACAGACTTGATCAATGGCCCAAAGACAACTGCATGAAGTTGACTCAGTAAGGCCAAGTGCTGGGTCCTGCACTTGGGTCACAGCAACCGCAGGCAGCGTCACAGTCTGGGCCAGAGTGGCCTCAGAGCTGCTTGGCAGAAAGAGACTCTCGGCTGCTGGCTGACAGCCAGATGAACATGAGCCAGCATGCGCCCAGGTGGCCAAGAAGGCCAATGGCATTCTGGTCTGTATCAGCAATAGTGTGGCCAGCAGGAGCAGGGCAGTGATTGTCCCTCTGTACTCGGCACTGGTGAGGCCACATCTCAAATCCTGTGTCCGGTTCTGGGCCCCTCACTTTAAAAAGAACAGTGAGATGCTGGAACGTGTCCAGAGAAGGGCAATAAAGCTTGTGAAAGGTCTAGAAAACATGTCTTACAAGGAATGGCTGAGGGCGTTGGGGTTGTTTGCCCTGAAAAAAGGAGGCTCAGGAAGGACCTCATCACTCTCTTACAACCACATGAAAGGAGGGTGTACTGAGGATGAGGTCACTTCCTTCTACCGTACCTGCAGTGACAGGACCTGAGGAAATGGCCTTAAGCTGAGACAGGGGAGATCCAGATTAGGTATCAGAAAAAAAATTTCCACTGTTCAGGCTGTCAGGCATTGGAATAGGTTTCCCAAGGAGGTGGTTGAGTTACCATTCCTGGAGGTGTTTAAGAGGTGTCTGGATCTGGCACTGGGTGATGTGATGTGATTTAGGGATTATAGTGATGGCATTGGGTTGATGGCTGGACTTGCTCATCTTAAAGGTCTCTTCCAACCTTGACGATTCTATGATTTTATGAACAGAAACTGATAAAAAATCCTGATGTCAATGTTTCCGAAAGAGTTATAGTTGCTGATAGAGCATTCTTTGAGAGGGATCAGAACAGCTTAATTCTTATTCTCTATCTGGGCTCACACACACCAATCTTTTGATGTGTCAAAGAAACAATTCCACATATTAAGCTGTTTAAGACTACATTTGAGATGGAGAATGTGCTTTTGTACACTGTAATTTTCAAAACAGAGAACTTGTCCACAGGCATGGCTAATGGGCTAGAGGCCACTTAAAACACCAGTTAATCAGCCTTCAACTACCTCACATCAGCTTTCCTCTGATGATTACTCAAGAGAGCACAATAAACAGGCTGAAATAATTTTCTAGAGGTCACAGAGATAGCAGCAGCACCACAATCTGTTTCAATCAGACAGAGAATCACATAGCCCAGTCTGAAATAATGTCCACGAGGAAACATGAAATGGAAAACACACTATTCTATTTTTTTCCTGAAATAATCACATAGCTTACAGAAAGATGGCTTTTCAGAGGTTCTGAGTCTCCGAGTCTTTGTATTTAACACTTCCTGAGGGGTTTTTCCATACCTTGATTTTCTCAATAGCTCTTGGACACAAGCTTTTAGCATTTACAATTACACAGCCCCTATCAGCCTGCTCTCATCTGCCGTATCTCGAGGGAAGTCAGACAACTCCTCCTTCACCACAGTGCTGCACACAGGCACATGAACATTCACTCCAAGTTCACAGTAAACCTTGGATTTCTGACTTTCCAAGTGTAGTTTCTGCATGGGTCTACAACAGGTTGGGGAGGAAGCTTCATATAAAACACAGCACAAGGAAATACATCTCTTAACTAAAAAGACTGGAGCTACTGGAGTAAGCACTGAGATATTCGTGATATGGGATTATATTTAAGAGGAATCTCTCCTTGCTAAAATATACTGGCATGACAATACAACTGAAAGTTTATCACTGTGTCCTGGAATTGTAACTCTGTGCCAGAAAAAAAAACAAAAACAAAAACAAAAAACAATCACTGGGTCACGTTTTAGAAGGTAGTAAAGTGTGTTTTAAAAACAAACTTGGTAAACTTCTGACATTTCATATCAGTAAGACTTCTCATAAAAAAAGTTCTATGAAAGTTGCTGAAAACTAGTTCACATGCATTTATCTCTAGCATTTAATAAAATTTAATCTCAATCACAACTTCTTCCTCACTAACTTGGGTTTCTCTCCAGCCATCTATTTTCAGATGAATTTGGCACTTTTCTCACTTTGTCAAACCAAACTGAAGTGTAGTTATATACTGAAAACAGGTTTCTTGAAAAGGCTACTTAAGTCTTGACATGTCATCCCAACAGGAAAACTATAATCATCTAGGATTCTTACAGGGTTAGTAATGTTGCCATCATGTGTCACTGGTCTATTTTCATCACCTCTGGAAAGAACAAAAAAGAAAGCCAGAACCCCTTCCAAGACTCAAATACCAACCTTTGCAGAATAGCTTCTGCAGTGTGTCTTGCTTTCTGTACTGCCTTTGGGCCTCCCACTGGACAGACAGCAGTAGCTCTGAAGCCATCAAGATAAGTGGCATTTACCTAATGATAAAGGATTATGAAGTTACATGGAATTCAGTACTGACAGACTATAAATGCCCTCTGGCAATCATTATCTACACAAATACACACTTTTTAAACAAAGTAACGGGGTTTTAGGTATCAAATAAAGTTTGCCTTTTCAAATTTTCCACCTCTTTCTTTTACCTTTGGGGCAGAGAAGATGAGGATAGTGCTAAGTTTTAGCTTTTTCTCCAAAATGTAAGATTTTGTAAATCAAAATGTATCTTTCACGCCACAAAATGAGGTAATACCTTATAAAATGTTGAGGGTGGGAATCCTTTTGCTCCACAAACTTTCACTGCTCCACCATCAAAACCTACAGTAGTCAAAAATAGTATTTCAGCTTCCTCAATATAACTTCGACATTCTTTTCTGATACATATCAATTAAATTAATACTTTGCACTTAATTAAAAAACAAATCATTGATAGCTGTACTGCTGCAGAAGGGAGAACCTTTCAGAAAATAGTCCTTCCTGCCTTAAAAAGAACAGCAGCAAACTGGTGACTGAATTTATGACTTCCATGAGCCTTTTAAAAGGGCAATTGAAATGTTTATTCATGCACTTAAGAAACACTTAACAAAGAAAGCAGCCTTAGGACATTAGACTCAATAGTTATTTTCCCCTTAATATCCAGTTATTGCACACAGACACAGAGCATACAATTTACTGCAGCTGGCTGGAGTGGACTGCAGTCCCTCATTTGGTAAAGAATCAGAACAAGGTGAGAAACCAAGGAGAGCTATTGGCTGAGAGCTTAGTAAGTGAAGGGTAAGTTAACTTTAGATTTCTTGTCAATCACAGAAACAGTCTGAATATATGTTCCAGGGCAACAACCACGTTCAGTATTAGGAATATTAATGTCAAAAACAAATGGAGAAAATTGCTGTGATGGCATCAGGTTCAAGCTTGAGCTGGAGAAAATCAGTAGGTGCTACTCCTTGAGAATCAGCAGCGCAGGATCGACACCTCACATTTGAGAGACAACTATAGCATAGTTCACCTGTGCCTAACCTGTGTCTGCAAATACTTATGAAGCAGTTCAAAGCTCTACACAAATACTCTGAAAAGATCAGATCACAACATATCTCAAAAAGTAAATGTCACTAGTACAAATTTTACACACCACTCAAATAACATCATCACTCTCTCTCAAGACTGACATGAGGTTAATTTAACTCTCTCAATAGAGAGCTACATCTCTCCATTCAGGGTGAAGATCTGGAAGAGTTTTGTGGTCCAGGTGAAAGCATAATACAAAAAAAAAACAACCCACAAAACCAAATGCATAGCACCCATTGACAAAAAGAAAACAAGCACTTCTCAGCTCAAACACTGCAAGTAATCCAGCAGGACAATAAAACTGGCAACATAAACAGCAAAATTAGATAGCTTGCCTGTTTTTACTGGTGTACGTGTCAAAGCACTTCAAACTAAAATATTTAAGCAATCTGCCCATTTTCCATCTGTTATATTTCTAAGAGGACTAACTGAAAGTTCATGTGAAAGTTCATTTTAAGTTCAAACATGTCATATCAGGTCATTTGCAAGCTAAAAGTTCATAGGAAGGTTAGGGTTTCTTTTTTGAAAAGAAAAAGACTAGGGGCTAAGAGCAGCAAGCTGGCCTTATCAGACTGCCCTTTGGTTATGCTGCATGAGCAGAAGATTCACTGTACCATTCTATGGTACTTTATTACTTGAGTGAAATATTTTTATGTTACCACATTTTCAGTTTTATCCCACTAAGTTTTTGAGACTTCGACTGTTCTAAGCTTTAAGAAGACACTTGGCATCCTGTCACAAGTAAGTTCTCTTAGAAGGAAAAAAATATAGATGCAGTAAAAAGCAAACTTTAGATGACTGTAGATAAAATTTTTTTCAAGCTGTCTTGCTCAAATTACAGCTCTTCGAATCTGCTAAGCTGGGGGTTTTTTGTTTGCCTTTTGAAGCTAAATCCTGAACATACATTTTATCCATCTTTAGTCTACTGGCTGTTAAGTGTTTTTAGGACTGCAAACTGACTTTTTAAAAAAAGAGTCTCTGGTGGAAATTCTGTACCTAATCATGCTTCTACTACTTACTATGATTCACCTAAATGTCTAAGAAAAAACCCCATTACCAAGCAGTGCTTTGAAAGACACAGCCTTCCATTGTTACCAACACTTCAAATGCCCTAAGTGAAAACATGTACAAAACATATTTTTGAGGAAAGAAACTTAGCTGCCATTTAAAAAAACACTGAAATCATAGTGAAGCTATGATTGTCTCAATGTTGTTCACACTGAATACACAGTTTTAAGGACCTGACAGGTGCAAGGCATGCATTAAAAAGTAAAGCAAAAGGAGTAATGATTGAAAATATAAATTAGTCAGCCAGCAAGATAAATAAGATTATGTTTAAAATTTCTAAAGGAATTTCTAGCAGAAGTCCTCTGAAGTATCAGTTTAATACAGCGTTAACAAGAAAGATGCAGAGACTACACAGAAATTAAAGTAGCTGCTTTTGTTTGATAACACACTCCATTGACACAAATACTCTCACATGAAAGGGGACTAACCTGGAATTTCAGTGATGGAAACCTGGGAAAAGTCACATGTAACATCTGGTAAAAGATAGCGCTGAGGATTGCCCAATTCATACACCAACTGTTCAGCTACAGTGCCAAAAGAGATTAGTCCCCCTGTGTCTGGTGGTTTGGAAAGAATAAAGTCTCCTTCAGAGGAACATTCTACAATGGGAAAGCCTATGTTGTGCCTAGAATGTGAAAAACATTAAGAAAAAAAACTTATAAATACAAAGGAAAAGTGAAAAGAAATATTAATAACACACTGGAATTTTACAGTAATGACCAATTAAGTAAAACCTGTCAAGAGTTATGATTTATCTGCTTGTTTCTACAGAAACATACACTTAAAAAAAAGCCCAGAACAAACTGCTCAACTGAAATAACAAAAGTCTGCAAAGAAACACAGATAACAAGAGATCCCACCTGCAAACATGAATGTAGGGAAGGGAATGGAGAAGGACACTAACAGAAACAATTGAAGTAAAAAGAAGCTGCAAGAATTAGAGGACTATGATTAAAGATGTAAATTTAGAGTAAAATAAACAATGGTTGATTTTAGTCCCATTTGGCTACAGCAGCACACACAGCATGACAGTGAAGACATCTAAATACATCTTGCACTCTGGACTTGTAAAAAGTCAGTCAAAGCAGGGAGAACAAACTGTTCTGGGAACCTCAGAGATGAAAGGAAGCAGGCAACAGAAATAATCACACCTACAAAGGACAATTTCATATGTTAATAAATTACACACAGGAAAGTCATAATCTGAGAACTAAGAAAGACATGAAAGTTAAGATCTTCAGCACACAGAAGACAGAACCAATAGAAAATTATAAAGCACAACAAAAAGAAAAGCAGTGAAATTATGGACATGTTCATAAATTAAAATATTCCTCCTCGTCCTCACATTCTCACAAGCAAAATACACAAAAAGTGGTCAAATAACACATAGTAAGAGGCACATACTGGTCTTAATGGCAGCAGGGCAGAATTTTCAAGATTATGTGGACAAGATCCAGATATCTGTTTTTCCAGCTAAAAGGCTTTCATTTATTTACAGAGAATTTGAACAAAATTAAGAACTTAAAACTTTTCAGAAGTATCTGAGAACAAAAATAAGTGTGCAAAGATTCTTCTAAAAAGGCTACCTGGCTCCCTTCTCTCTCACAGAAGTCTGAAATTTGTACAGGTGTCCCACAGACATAAAATGAACACAAAAAGAGGAGATAAGGAGGTACAGTCCCCTGCAAAAGCTAAACCATTCTGAAAAGGTCCTAATAATGAAAGGTGGTGAACTTTACCACACTCATTAAAGCCAATGACCTTCAGGTCTTTTGTACAAACTGAAACCAGTCTATCCCTCAATTTAATTATTTTTGGGTGGTAGTGGTAACAATGTGCTGAGCATACAACTGAACTGGTTATCAGCAAAGCTTACATGAATGCAGTTTGTATAACATAAATCCACCGCGTCTGGAAGAAAGTAAGCAAAAATACCAGTGAACTCTTAAGGGACATTTGTAAAAGTTCATGGGAATTTGAGCAGATTCCTTATCATCAGGAATATTCAAACATAACTCCATTATTTTAAAAAAGGATTAAGATACAAGATCTGTTACCAGAGATCAGCAACTTTTAACACTTATAGCAGACAAACTTGAAAAGTATGGTAGCTGGTGGACACCTAGGAAAGCCCACATCAAATCAGTAAAGATAATACTTCATTTGACTGGTCTTTGAAACTATTTACACCACTAAACAGACATAGGAAACAAAAAAAGCCCGCCAAAGAAATTAATGCAATCAACAATTTTATATACAGGCTATTCTAGTGAGGGGGAATCTGAGGGGTCTGGTGATGTGTGATTTGTGCCTTCCCCTGTAGCTGTCCATCCACTTTTGGACCTACTTGTAGTCCCAGACAGTTCCCTGTCTATTATGTTGAATGCCTGACTAGGTTGTGTTTGAGATTCCCCTCCCCTTACTTTCCCTATTGGCCTCAGTATTGTAGACCCCTCCCCATGCTCCACCCTTGTTTGGCTCCCATCAGTTGTTAGGTTGTACCACCCTTGGTTCCAGCCCCAGATGTAAGCGATGGGATAGATGGGATAGCTGGAATCGTGCTCTTTTGGGGCTTCCCCCCTACGGGGAGGGGACAACCTATGGGATTGTTTTGTATGGAAGTCCTTTGCCTTTCCTTGAAGCCCTAATAAACCCTTGGAAGCCCAGCAAAAGGGCTTCTATCATGTTTGTCGATCTCGCAGGGCTAAGGAATTCCAAGCTCTTTGTGGGGAGACTGTTGTAGCCCCAGTGCGCGGGTGAGAAACCCAGTTAAAGCTACACACTGCAGCAGAGGGGAAGAGGAGAGAGAAAAGATGGTAGTAGGAACTATGTAATATCCAAAATTTTAAAGTGTGACATAGAAAAAAAACAACACCCTAAAAACCCCTTGATTCTTGGTCTTGAACATTAATGTATGGTAACAGACTACCGTGTAATTATCCCAATTTTAGATGCAAGGAGACACACAGAGGAAGCATCATGATTTGGCCAGTGTAACAAAGCAGCATCAGTGACTGAACAAGGCTAGAATTAAGAAGCTTTTGCCCTCTCAGTGCCATGTTTGTGTGTTTGACCCTACCATCTATCTGTACTAAGGCAACAGCACCAATTGCCCTGCTAGCAGGCTCAATGTAGCTTATACAGATCATGTACCCAGAAGAGATACCACTCCCATGAAGACAGATCACCCAGAGCAGTCCATCCCCCTGCACTGACAGCCAGTGTCCCAGCTGCAGCTCACTCTGACCTCAGTCATCAGCACATGCAACTCCTACAGTATTCCCCAGCCATCTTTGTTTTGAACGAAGAAGTAAACTGTAGACACTCAGCTTCCTACTCTGAACCACTGAGTCTACTAACTCAGTGATTCAACTTCATTTTGCCCAACTTCCACTCTCACGACCCCCAAACCATTAAAAAACAAACCCCAAATACAATAGTGAGACAGAGTGAGAAATTTCACCACCTAATATGGTCAAAATATGGCAAATATTGTTCCCCCCTCAGGGTACATCACCCAATGAACTTTCCTGTATGGTCAGTTAGTTGCAGAAGATGAGTGTTCCCCCAGGTTATGCCAGCTCCGAAAGCTTCCCTCACTTTTTTAACAATTCACAACATAGAGATGCAATGATCTGGGTAAGAAGCCCCTGGATTCTACCTGTATTGTAACTGGATCACTAGGAAAACACAAATACCCAGTACTATCTTGTGGCAGATGGCAGTAATAACCCACGTTAACATACGCACGCTTAAGACAAAAGCGCATTTTGTAAATTGCTACAAGACGTGACTTAAAATCAATTTTCACCTTGGAAATAAACTGGTCTGTCACTCCTACAACACAGTCAAATGACAGGTACTTAAACCTGGCATAAAAAGCTCTTTAGCAGCAGTAGCTGCCTGGCTCAAGCATACCACAGGTAGTATAGCCACACCATCACTTTCCACTTTTAAAACAGTGACTCTTTGCCTGATTTACTTGTAGGTTTTGCTGAATGACTGCACACCACATGACATCTGCTCTGTGGGGAACATGCCAACTTCAGGTTGTCCATACCCCACAGCCAAGCTGTACTTTTGTATAGTGTAGCAGGGGAGTAACCACAGAACTATGAGCTTTAGCAGCAACCATGGTCATGGCATCCAAAGGTACCATGGCTAAGTGACATCTTTCAACAATAAAAGAACTGCATCAGTTTAGTGACTAAATCTCTATGTAGGATGAGGCAGTAGCAAGCAATGGAAACAATTCCAAAAGGGAATTAATATAATTAATTCTAATTAAATTATATAAATTAATAAAATACAGTACTAGAGATAAATATCAGGAATGATTTTTAAAATATTTAAGCAATTCTTTTAGCACAGGGTCAATACACACAAGTAATACACATTAGTTTGCGAGGGGAGATGACAACTACCATTCTTTAATCCAAAAGGTCCAGTTCAGGTTGCATGTTGGCTACTTAGCAAGTTAATATACTATATATAAATGTATATATAATATACACATTAATAAACCAGAGCACTGAATGGCACCAAGCTAAGATTATACCTCAGAAAACCCCTCCAAGCTGGGCCTAGGTGGAAGTTAACTGTTAAAGCAGGTCTTAGTGAAGACCTACAGCACAGGAGTAGCCAAGTTACAAAACTGGTTTTGCTGCTGAAGCCACCATCTCATCAACCTACTCTTAAAGCAATCAAGAATCTGAGTCTCCTGTCAAGTTCTCTGCCTGCCAACAACTTACTTTTGGATTAATTTTTTCCATGTAAAATGTTGTTTTTTCTTCAGCTTTGGCTCTCAGAAATGTTAGAATTTATGGGCATGTCAGAGGTGATAAATTGAGCTGTCTAAGCAGGGATCTCATCCCTGTCTACTCTGGGACACTATACAAAAGCCTCTGAGGAGCCATCAAGATGAACTTGCTTCTTGTTTTGCCATACTTCTTACACCATTTGCATTACAAGAAAAGTAAAATCCATGACCAGTACTTTGGCTCAGGGAGAGAGACATTACTTGAGACAGAACACGTATTTCTCCCCTTAGAAGTATCAAATCCCTCAAGTACCTCATTCTAGCCACTACTGCTCAATTAAGACTACTGGCAACAGAAGATGAGACAGTGAGTGTAGTAGATTCACTTGCAGGGGAAGTTCCTGCAAGAATGCAAACCCCACAGCAATGCATGTGACATGGAAGTGACCCAGAATCCAAGTAAGCTGTGGTATGAACTTTTAGCTTTCCAGCTAATGCAGTTGCCTGGGACGTGACTTGGTGAATGTCACACCAAGGAGAGCTCTAAGCCAAGCTTCTCAACTCATTAGGTATCTATTTTAACCAGAATGCTATTAGGCAAAAAGCAGAAGCTCCTACCACTTCTAGCAGTGTTTTGACAACAGGTTCAAAACTGGTAATACATCAGGCAAGATGAGCACAGACTTAGAAAGTAAAGGTATAAGCATCTCTTTACATGTAGGTACCAAAACGTTTCCTAACATGCAATTCTGCTTTAGGCAAGACTTCCTGATTGCATCACCTATCCCCTCTGACTAGGGCATTTCAGACTATGTCTTGTACCTCAACTTTTAATGGCCAGACAATTTCAGGCTAAACTGACCGGCTGCCTGGCGTTTTCAGCTGCCCAGAATAGATGGTGCTACACAGAAAAAAACATTCCATGCTGCTGAATGGGACTTGCATGCTGGATTTTGTTCTAGTCCCAAATGAAGAAATCTGGATCCAGCCCTTAAGAGACTACAGCTATTGACTTACCCTTTTGGTCATCCCAGGCCAGAGAATTATGGAGTCTCAACCATTGTACACTCTTGGCTTAGGGCAAAATGTTAGTGTTTATCATCTCCTCAAAATGATTACTCTACTGATCAGCCTTAGTACATTGTTTTGTTTTATTTGAAATGCAGGAGAGAATAAACTATCACCCACTGGCACCAAACAATAGCAAGAGTCAGCGATGGCTGGGGACAAATGAAATGAAAGAGAGAGCTGTGAATTATCAATGCAGTTCTGGCAATACAGTTCATTTTCCCACATGGCATGACTTCCCCACTGCAAGCTGTGCAACAGATATTAAATAGGGAGCACTGATGTAATATCACTTCTGCTGACCAGGTGCTGATGTGTATTACTATACAAATAACAGGAAAGGACTATGCTTTTTTGATAACACTAACCTAAAATCAGCATTTAAGAACGCACATTACTCTTCTATAGACTATGAACTAATGGTTTCTTGCACTTCCTCTGCTAAAGAGCAGAGAACCCACACAAGAGAAGAGTCAAGCAGCCACCTTCTCACTGGAAAAATAAACAGCACCTATCCCTCTACCTGTCTGTCTTCATGGAAACTGGACAAAACCTTACAGCTTCAAAATTCCCACCTTTAAGTCAAATGCATTAAGGAGATACACCCAGCACAAATCCCAGCGCCTTAGGTCAAGACACAGAAAGCAAGTTTGACTTCTATCAGCTGAAGTAACTTGGAGAGTCACAAGCTGGAACATGCACTTCACTTGTTTTACATTTAAAACTTACTTTAAGGAGACAACAAAGAAAATTAAAGAGCAGCTTAGGTTTTAATAATTAACCATTAAATGGCCACAATATACCCACACAAATATTCCTGCGATTTAAAGCACCCTTTTGCAGTGGAATTGAGTTACCAGAAGTATCTGCATCAAACACTTCAATTAAATTAAAAACAAACAAACAACCACTCCCCTACAAAACACCAAAACCCCACCAACTAAACTATGTTGGATGAATGAAGTGGATTTAATCAAGTGCCTCAATACTCACTGAGGCATGATAGCATATGCACAGAATGTAAGCTCTAATTTGGATGGTGTCATATAGATTAATTACTCTTGTTTACAGAGTTAATTCTTTTTGCTTATGCATAAACAGTAAGATTTATAAGCGTGAAATGTAGCAAACTTTTCAGGTTTTGTTTACAAGTTAGGAAAAAATCATACCCATCAGTCCTTCTTGGGCAGAAGAGCCACGTGTACTACTGTTCTTGGGGAGGAAAAAAACCCCAAAGACAATAAAAAAAAATGACCCCAGTCTAAGGCTAACCAAGCTCACCCTCTGCAGTAAAGTGTGAGGAGGAGAGAGGCTGCCCTCCAGTGTTCAGTTACCAGACATCAGTAAGAGCAAGGGATAGGTTTTCTGCTCTTGGCTGCACAAATGCACTCATGGAGTGGGAAACTCTGAGGTGAAAGGCACATTAATGATACACACAGATTTAACTTGGCTTCTTCCTCCTCCTATCTACTGATTTAGTTGGGCTGGTTTGGATTTAACATTAGGTACTACAGACACAATGATTTATTGAGATCCAAATTATGCACTTATTTTCAGGAGACTTCTAAAAATGTAGTTTTTTCCTAAATGAGGGAGAAATCATTAATAGACGCAATCAAGTAACTTCTGCAAACTCTGTCAGAGCTCTGTTGACCAATTTGCAATATAGCTAGTGTTAGTGGCTGCAGGTATGGCATGTTTTGGTCACTACTGAGACTGAGGTACCATGTTATTATTGTACATTATTATGAATGCATTATCTGCATGCACTGAAAACAGATTCAGACTGTCTAAACAATGAAAATCCCCTGCCACCAAGTTTCTTTAAACTAAGGAGAGAACAGGTTACTACTAAACTAATAAATGGAAAACACATTCTTCTGCAGCCCAAGATCTTCCATAATATTTGCCCTCTATGCTTTTGGGCCTAAATGTAGGAAACTAGTATTTATCAGGAAACCAGAATTTATCCAATTAATCTTCTCCCTCCCTCCCTCCTACCCATATCCTAAATGGATGTTCTGGATCACAATTTCACTTTAGTTAGTGAAGTGAATCTCCACTCTACATCTCAAAACTTAAAATCAAAGCTCACACATTATTCTGTTTTTGTCTGGTTTTAGCACCCTATCATGCAGGCTGATGCATCACACTATTTTATTTCAAGAATTTCATCAGTTACTGCCTAAGACTCAAAATTTGCAAACAAACTGACTAGTTTTAATGCACCATGATCAATTCTTTAGCAGACTTAAACTGAAGGTAAATAAATAACTTACATTAGCACAAATACAGTCATATATGGTTTCAGGGTATGTATGCATATAGACAGGGAAAAGGTAACAGAGCAGTATCAGGTGTTAAACTTCTGTGTTCTTTAACAGAGATGCAATCCAGCACCAGTCAGCTCTAAGCCACAAGTCTACCATGACTTTAGGCAGAGTTTTGTGATTTTACAGATACAAAACTATTAGCTATACATATTTGTGTACATAAACTCATCTGTAAAATGAACTAATCCCACTCCAATAGCTCACAACTTAATATATTCAAGCTTCCTTTCTTTTCTAAAGCCAGATTGACACTCCTCAGAAAAATCTTTAAAAATGAAGGCCTATCAAACATTTTAATAAGAAAATTCATATTCTGTTTTTTCACTTTAATTCTTTTACAAAGCAAGGTCTTCTGGAGTCACAGTTACAGAAGATCTTAAGAAGTTTCACGATACAGCATAATCAAATTATTGGGAGACACATCAGAATAGAAATGATAAATTTCCAAACCAACTAGAGTGACTTGTTACTATAAACTCACTCCTTTGACTTCCCATGGAATACAACAGTGAAGAGTGAGTGCAGTTTGTTCCAGCAGGTGAGAAGAAATGTCTGATCCTGTTTGTTTTGATGCCATACATGCATTCACCTTTCATCAGCAGTGCTCAGGAACTCAGAAAAGCAGCACACATCTTTTAGCATCACACTCTGCATCAGAAGCAGTCACTACAAGGAGAAGAAAAAATCCAGGCAGCCCTATGCCTGTTCAGACAGCAGGACACAGTCCTGCTGGTTCATCCACCTGGACCAGAGTCAGCTTGGGAGCAGGAACGCGCCGTATTACAGCACTCTTCTCTCCTGCATCTCCCTGCTGCTCTTCAGCCCTTTCCTCCATCACATAAAAGAGCAGCTGCCTTTCTCATGATACAGCGCAGGACAAGATTCCTCCCTCTCACCTCAAGAAATACAGAAGTAACTGCGGCCAGAACTACGGAAAATATGTGCTCCCCAACTACTTTTAAACTACCCTTAAGAACAGGTGGGTAAAAAGCAGGCTCCCTCAGCAGGCAGAACGACACATCTACATGTAATTCCAATTCAACAGTTCTGAACACAAGATACATACAGAACTTTCTGGAAGGACTGACCATCCAACACATTTGTGTTCATAAGGTGATTCAGCAGGACAGAACTATGGCATATATTCATCCCTACCAAAGCAAATGATGAGAAATTTTTCACTGATGACCAAGCATCTCTGATCTAACTGAAGATTATTATAACAGCATCCAAAATATCAATATTGTAAAGATTTATTATTGACTTTCATGTATGGTTGCCTTGGAAAAGACAAGAAGCAGAGGATACTGAAGGAAACAGGAAAAAATAGTTTAAAAGGGAAAAAAAATAATCAAAGGCCTAATTTGTTTTTCAAATCTGCTGAAGCTAACAAGACCCTGTCTGACCAAAAAAGGAAAACTTCAAAAGGGAAGACAGAACTGGTAGAAAAGTAATGTTGAGGTGACAAAATATCAAGAAGCCGATATTGTGTCCCCAAAAAGAGAAAGGGAGAAGCAGTTTTCACAACACAGATATAAGCAGAAAACTTCATCTTTGGTCCACTACAAATATCATGCTAGTATCGTTTACCTACCAATCTGGTACTGTGTGCCAATCAGTGAATATTCCACCTGTACACTGAGCACCACATTCAATGAGATGACCTGCAAGACTGGGAAAATGGCATTAAAGTAACTAAGTAGAATGCAAAATCAACTTTCACAAATCCAGCTTTAAAATACAATGGAAATAGAGCTAAATAACGAAACATTTTCCTCCACAAGTATCTAATACAACTATGAACTATACATTAAGTATAAGAAGGGATCCTGAAAGATGAATAGTGTTTAAAGAACTACCTTTTACAAGAACAATTTTCCTACAAAAAAATGAGTATCTAGAAGATCACCTCACACCTAAAACCAAGTTTTCTTAGTCATTTCAAAACTTGATCTAAATTCAGTATCTTAGTAGTTTGCACTGTGTGTAACTAAATAGACAAACACCATTTTTAAATGAAGAGACAGAAAATCTCACCTCCAATGTGAAGGACACAATGTATTATGATTATATATTACTATTTTCGAATTTTGATTGTGATAGGCCATAAATATTCAACAGAATTAGGGGGAAAATCTTCATCTCTATCATCCCCAACTCAGTGAAGCCTGAATGAATTTCTCTCCACGTTTTTTCCTCAAGCAGAGGTTCAAGAACACTAACACTAGACTGTGCTCAATCTAAGTAATCTAAGTAATCATTCCTTTATGACGACTTCAATTCAGATACATAATGCACAATGTTACAGTAAGTGGCATAATTCTACCCCTTTCTGAATCAGATTCCTAACCTTAGGACTACAACAAGGATTTGTAAATGGGAGCACTGACACTGAGCTTCAACAAAACCATACCAGGATGCTGCCTTCCAACCAAACCTGCTTTTTTGTGTATCTTTCAGAGTAAGCCCTGTGACCACCCCAACTATCAACAGTGGCAGCCTAACAGAAAAACCTGGGAATCAGTGGCCTGTGCTATACGATTTCATCTCTCAACATGAAATTAACAGCAAGAAAGTTAAGCTGTTAAATAAAATCTTTCAATTCCTTATTCCTTTTCTTAGTTTAAGCTGGTTCCAGAATGAAGTTTCTATAATTTCAATTCCAAGTGAGAGCAGTGAGACTTGAAAAAGAACTCAAAAACTAACAAAAACATGAAAATAAATCATTGCAGTGATAATATGAAAAATAAATGTGTGCTGAGAAAGTTGGTATCTTGACATTATGATATGAAATATAGATTTACCCCATTTCTTCTTATATCATTTACCTTCCTGCAGCTAGCAAGTCATAGTCATCCCTATTCCAGCCAAACTAGAAGAAAAACAGAAATTTTTTATATATATAGAACTTTCATACAGTACAAAAAACTGCACACAGTATGTTCTTTGCTTTGAATAACAATGCATTGGATTGTATATAAATTGGATATATTTAAAATCTAAATAACAGTAATTGGCAGGCACTGTACGTGGATTTGAGTTCCTATACAGCAAATTAGCAAAAAAACCTCTGACACATTTCAGTTTTCCTCCTATTGATACACCCCAACAAATTTAAACTCTGAAAGTCATACTCTCTTCAAAAAAACTCTAAGTGCAACATCCATATTACTTAAAACCTGTACAACCTACAGGTTTAAAAGTATAATACCTATCTTGTGTCAGCTGGAAAAACCAGTATGTGTCTTCAACTTTTGAAAATTATCAGTTCCTGGAGGACTACCAGTCACCCTCAAAAACTGGCAGCATGCTTTCTGTTTAACTGGAAATTTTAACTACAGTCTTTTCCCTGAGTTCAACCTGCAAGCAATACAGTAATCACTTCTTATTTAGCACTTTGCAGAAATTAAACCTTTCCTAAATAAATTAGATAAGGTCTCTCTGGAGTAAGTAATACACACAAGAGTAGTTATTTTGAGAATTTAAAGAACTAGGAATAAAATAAGAAGTCATAATGGAAACTATAAATGGGAAATTAATTAGGCAATGTCTGACATGCACAAAGTCAAAAGAGTATGCTGTCTTAGAAAGCATGCTTTTAACTAGACACATACCCTCCTATTTGTTTAAAATATGTACTAAAAGAAAGCTTCTATATTTCACCATGTGTGATTCTTCACAAAATGAAAACCTATTAAAAATACTTCAGAAAACTTCATACCATGTTTGTATAATTTTCTGAATTTCAAGGAATTTCAGAAATGCTGCACTGAAACTTGACTACTTTAAACAGAACTGCTTACCCACTGAACAAAAAAAAGCCCAGTGTTTTAAACCACCCCATGTGCTACCCCCACAACTGGAGTGAGCTCTACTATCGACACCTTGTGGTGAAGAAAAATATACTTGCACACCAGATTTTGCAGAAAGGCAAGGGAAAAAAAAACCAAAACAATGGTAAAAGTGAAATACTGGTGAAAGAGGCAAAGACATCCTAAACTTCACCTGTGCTCTCCAGCTTAATGGTATACAAGTTAACAAATATCCCTGCTACCAATTTAGGAGAAGCAGAAGCTGACAACTTTTCATGCATGTACAAAAAAAAATACAAATGGTCATTATTTTTAATTTAGTTTCTACATTTTCTTAAGGAACAAAAATTGTCTGACAATGACTGCTGGATATTCACTCACATATATTCATTATCATTTGGAAATTAACTTGTACTTACGGAATGAATAAGTGGTCCTAATACAATCCCACTGTCAACACATCTGCCTGTCACAACAATGTCAGCTCCAAGGTCTAGAGCTCTGCTTATCGGTCTTGCACTAAAAATGGCAAAACACAGCAGTAAGTACTTTGGTCGTTTAAAGCATCATTTGAAACACAGCTCCCTGACACATACGGGTTAAAAATCACTTAAAAATTGCCTAGGAAATCAATAAAATCTACTTTACCAACCAACTTGTCATTAGGTATGCACATCAAGGGTATTTTAAAGAGCAGTCAGCAGGGCACTATCAAATTCAGGTACCTAAATAACATAACTGAAACACTTCTCTAAATGTCTATGGAAACTTTCTTGAGCAAAGTGCAGAGAGGGACACTTCCATCAGCAATTACAGAAAAGAGTGTTTTTCAGAGATTCACTAACCATTTAATTTGTAAATGAGTGTATAAAGATGAACATTCTTCATGGATAAAGCCTGGTGACTTAACCTTCCAATTTTAAACCTTTCAGGTCAATTATCTAAGTAATTTAAGAACTTGCAATATTGTCCAATTTCAAGAGCACTGTGCAAGAATAGGATCACCAAATGGAAGAGATGCATGTGACCATTCTGCCATTTCTCAGTCCCCCCCCTTTACTAGACCTGATTAACATTGATTCATCTGAAGTGGATGGTGACAACAAAAACATGACTTCACAAAGAGGTAGCTAGAACACCTGTATTCAGGGATTTATGGAAACCCTAAGTATCATAAAGGAGGGAAGGGAGAACTTTCAGAACAAGTGATCATCCTGAAAAACTGGTTTCCAAAATTTCAAGAGCACAAAGCCTGACACAGAGTTCAGTGCAACACAACAGAACTCCTACGGCACTCTGACTACATCCCAGTACTTGATTCCTTGCTTGCACTTCTCCAGTGACAACACAGTGAGCTACTCCATTCTGCAACAGAATACTCAGCACATGAAAAAGCATTTTTGCAGTTGTTGTAATTGAACTAACACTGTTTTGGCTTGAACTAAAACCTGATTATTCACAGATGGCATATTGCTAAGGAGACATAACTTACAAGGTTATAGCTAAAACTTATTTACAAGTTACAAACAATTTTTTTTTCTGGTTGCCTGAATAATTCAAAGGTGAGCCTCATATACTAAGTGGTTCTAACTGCAAAGCAAAACAAATTCCTGTATTCAGTGTATTAAATTTAGTTGTTCATAATAAATACAACTTGCTAAAATAACTCACCCAAGATACACATTCATGCTGTGAATATTCTCTGGAAATTGCTTGCCACTCTCTAAATCAGTGATACCAGCTCCTTTTAAGTTCTCTTTCTGTTAGAAAACAAGCATAACACCCAAGCTATGAGTATTTTGAAGTTTCTACTGTAAGCCTTTCATTAGTATCAAACAACAGATCCACTTCATAGCAACTCTAAGCCAAGTATAATTATTAAAAGTATTAACAATACAAGTGAGTTGAATGGCTAAAAGCCTTAGATACACTTTTAGCTACAACTCTTCCAGCATGCAGAAAATTAAGGCAGTCTTTAAAGAATGTAGTGTTCATTTATATATGATCAACAACAATGAACTGGTGTATTTCGTAGGCTTTAAACTATCTTTAATTGCTATAGGACTAAATAAATCGAACTCTGCAAACAGAAATGTATCTTGCCACATCTGCTATGGTGTCACGGCTAGAGAACAAGTCTAATCCCTGTAGGTGTGTATGGTATTTAGAATAAGCTGTGTTTCCAGGAAAGTAGGTGTGGGGGAGGGTGTGTTTTTGACCATGAATTAGGCAGCTTGGCAATCCAGTGGATTGAGGGGACAGTGACTCCATAGACACAATGTCCATGTAAACTGTAAATACTGATTTAAAGGTGGGATCTGTAGCGTGGAAAAAAAACCACACTCCCACTCTGAACTAATATGGTGTTCTATGTAGTGACTGAAATCATCCAAACCACAAGTAACGTTTACCATGTTTCATGTATCAACAGTAGAAGTTTTATATAGACCATAAAAGCTGTGTCTTTTTTGTTCCTGTAAGTTATGTACTGACAGTAGTACAGAAAACACTGCAGTTCAGATCAGACATGTCCATAACAAGCTCAAATAACAACCACTTTACTGTTGTACCAGTAATGAAATTCTGGCCTACAGACAGTAAAGCAATTTCAGTAGGACAGAATTTTCTTAAAAGGAAGTCCAAGCACCACACAACTTGCAAATAAAGAATCTTACTTGATGATCTTCCACATTCAAGAGCATGCAAGGAGTAACAGATCCTATGCAGACAAATAATTTTCCAAGTTACAGGCAGAGATTTAACCACAGTGCACACCTCACCTCTCTGAACTATTATTATGTATAAACTCTTTTCCCAGTAGCTTTTCAGGTATGACCAACATTTTTTTGCAGATTTCATAGATAAAGTGTAATTCTTTAAGTAAAGAAAAAAATCCCATGTATTTAATCTTTCAATTTTTTTTTAATATTTAAACTTCATTCCTCTTACTCAACATTACCTTACCAGCTGTAAACTAATTACTTAAAACCAGAAAACCAGCTATCTATAAACAAAGTAACACCAGGAAGTGCCTGTAAACCACTAAAAAAGCTAGAAGAAATAAACATTGGAATTTGTGGTAGCTACACCATATTCAGAACAATTAACATGCATGATTATCTAGTTTAGGCAGAACCAGTAAGTAACAGCATGTAATAGCTTCTCCTGAAGAGTAGGCAGACCTTACAGCAGATTCATATTTTGGTTCAAAAAGCTAAATAGAAGATCCACAAGCTTATAAAATTCACCCCCATTCCATACCAAACACCAGATGTGCCAAGAATTGTATTTATGCACTTTAAAAAACTAAAAGATAATGAAGAACAATGCTTCTGATAGCAAAAGACTACAGCATAAAGACACAAAAAGTTCCTATGGGACAGTAAATGCCACCTTCATGCTATACAGACTCGTGCTACTAAGGCTTAAAATAAAATGAAATACCTCACTCATTAGATCATCTCCAGCAACAACAGCTATTTTCAAATCAACATCTGCTTTCTTTGCCACCTCCTGAAGGGCAGCTGCACAAGCAAGTGGATTAATCCCACCAGCATTACTGATGACACGAACACCTAATAGAAAAAAAAAATGCAAATAAAGTTCAACAGCATCAATAATCAATCACCTGTACTTTAAAAAGTGTGCTGAAACACAAGCAAGGTACCACCTTTGCGAGGCAACGGACATTCAATCCAACAAAATACGAAAACCACATTAAAATATGAACCACATTTCACCTGTGAAAGGATGAGAATAAGCTAATAGAAAATTGTTTAGGGAGAAATAACTGCTATAGATACTTCTCATCCATCCTTTAGAAATGGAAGGAGAAAGTGACCAGAAAGACAGCCATAATGAGGCAGACAGTCAGCATCAAACATCCCCAACAAGGAACAGCAGTAGACACTGTGAAGCTTTACTGATGTAAACAAAACAAGAGTGAGTCGAAAATTCATGTTTTAGAACTGTGTGGGAATTCTGAAAACCTTAAATTACCTTGAAAACATCTAGATCTCACGTTTTAAAAAATATCTGTAAAGCAATCTGCCATTCACAAATTAAAGCTATAGTAAGACATACATGGAAGTAGGCATACATATTTAGAATTATAACAAATATCTTAAATCAACCCAATTTCACCATCAGTCCTGTACCCACATCAATTACAATGGGATTTTTCATAGAATCCTACAATGGTTTGGATTAAAAGGATGTTAAGAGATCACCTAGTTCCAAGTCCCCTGCTCTGGGCAAGGCTTCAGGGCTCCATCCATCCCGCCCTTGAACACTTACAGGGATGGGGCATTCACAACCTGTTCCAGTGCCTCGCCACTCTCACAGTAAAGAATCTCTTCCTAGCATCCAATCTAAATCTACCCCAGTTCATGGGCATTCCTCCTTCTTCTATCACTACACATCATCGTAAAAAGTCCAGCTGTCTTGCAAGCCCCCTTTAGGTACTGGAAGCGCTGTAAGGCCTTCCCAGAGCCTTCTCTTCTCCAGACTGAACAGCCCCAAGTCTGTCAGCCTGCCTTCACAAGCAGGTGTACTGAATTTACATACAAACTCATGCAAGGAGTAGCATACCTTTCCTGTGAATATCTTTTATATAGGGAGCCATGGCAGTGGAGACAAAATCCGGAGTGTAACCTAAACCCTGAAAAAATTAAGAGCTGTAACCATTCTTACAGGTAGATCATCCCAACCCCTCTCCTTGACTAACACAGAAAAAAAGGAAGAACAGCTACCTCTTAAATTGTTTGGTTAATACGATGGGAAATGACACGAACACTTCCATTATATGAAACCGAATAGATGCAAATAAATACATGCGAGTAAAAAGTATACTTAAGGAAGCGTGTCCCCGGAACCAGGGACGTAAAGAAGTGTGTCTTAAACACGCTTCGGGCGCGATTTGCGCTGAAGGAGAGCTCGGGAGGTCGCCAAGTACCGGAGCGCGCCCTCGCCGGCCAAGCCCAGCACGCTGGGGCCGAACACCGGCTTTACTTACGGGAGACCGAGCCTTGGCGGCCGTCAGCAGCGACATGGTGATCTCGGAGAGGTAATCGAAGACGAGGAAATCCAGCTTCCCTCCGTACAGCAGCTGTGGCACTGGTGGGGCAGGCAAGAAGGCACCGTCAGCACGGGGCAGCCCCGCCCGGCGCTACCTCCGGTGCCGGCCCGGCCCGCCCGGGCGTGCGGCGGCAGCGCCGGCCCGGCTGCTTGCGCAACAGGGCTGNGAGCCGCGGCCCCCGGAGCGCCAGCAGCGCGGCGCAGCTCATGGTGGCGGCGGGCGGCAGCGCGGGCACCGCCCCGCCTGCGGCCGCCTAACACAGGGCTGGGGAGGAGCTGGGGCCTGCGGAGGCGATTGGGAAAAGGGGCGGGAGAAAGTTCATAAACGCCGAGTGCGAGGGGGAGAGTGCTGGGTGTTGTCCGCGCGTAGTGGCTGTGCGCGCATAGTGGATGTACGCATAGCGCCAGTCATCTGTAGGGCACTGATTTGTCCAGCTTAGGCGTGTCCGAGCGGGGCCTCTGTGGCTGGGGCTGNACCGAGCCTTGGCGGCCGTCAGCAGCGACATGGTGATCTCGGAGAGGTAATCGAAGACGAGGAAATCCAGCTTCCCTCCGTACAGCAGCTGTGGCACTGGTGGGGCAGGCAAGAAGGCACCGTCAGCACGGGGCAGCCCCGCCCGGCGCTACCTCCGGTGCCGGCCCGGCCCGCCCGGGCGTGCGGCGGCAGCGCCGGCCCGGCTGCTTGCGCAACAGGGCTGCCTCAGGGGCTGGGGCTCCCTCAGGGGCTGGGGCTCCCTCAGGCGCTGGGGCTGCCGCCGCCCGCCGGGCTCGCCCGGCCCCCATGCCCTGTGCCCGGGCCCCGCCGGGTCTCCCCGCCGTCCCCGGGCAGCCGCTGCCGCCCCACCGCCCACCTGCGGCCGCCGTGTCCCCCCANGGTGTTGTCCGCGCTTAGTGGCTGTGCGCGCATAGTGGCTGTACTCATAGCGGCTGTACGCATAGCGCCAGTCATCTGTAGGGCACTGATTTGTCCAGCTTAGGCGTGTCCGAGCGGGGCCTCTGTGGCTGGGGCTGTGCCCCGGCCCCAGGCTGCGTGCGGCTCGGTGGCGGCGGTGCGCGGCTGTCGCATCCCCCAGGAGCTGCGCGCTTGGCGAGCGCTCCCGTGTCACCACCGAAGCGTGCGGCGCTGTGTCGGGCCAAAACCTCGGCAGTGGAAATCTCGTGAAAAGGCTCCGGAAAACGTCAGAAGTGTGTCAGTCGGTTATGGAATCCCTGTGAAACCTTTTCCTCCCCTCCTAAATACAAAATGCGTCTGTTAAAAAATAAGGCTTTCTGTGTGGGAGTGAACGTCTCTGTTCCGAGAGAAAGCGTTTCTCAAGTCCTGGACTGAATTTCTAGTCTGTGGACGTGAGAAAAAATGTCACCAAGCCAGGAAATTCCCTTCTATATAAGGAGGAACGATTTCCTAGTCTTGACGTCTGAGCTGCAGGGCTGTCTCTGTACATCTCCACAAAGGGCTAATCTTGTACAGGTGCTCCAGAGCAAATCCTCCGTGTCTGACATGAACCAGCACTCTGCCTGAGTGCTCCTCTGACACAGTAACAGCTTGGCCTTCCTTAACAAGTACACTTCTATTCCAAGTGGGTTTGAATTATATCTTGCAAATGATACAATAATAATAACAATCATAAAATTGGGAGTCTTTGCAGGAGTGATGAAAATAAAACGTCTGGTGTAACACCAACAATGCTAAGTATGATGAGAAGGGGTTTTACTGATGTAAAAAATAGCCATGTTGAAAATAATTAAGTACTTCTGGAAATTGTTAAGACTTCCAGTTAGATTATTTTCAAATTGTGATTAGAAATAATGCAGTTGAGAGAAGATTGGAAATAGTCATGCTGTGATCTCAGAATTTGGTTCTTTATTTAGGGAGGTACAGTGTTGCAAAGCTTACAGTTTATAGCCCTATTGCAAAGAAGGGCTATAAAGCACCATTTTTTATTCTCAGTGCCTGAGTGATGAACAATTCCTGTCCTAATCTATTGAACAGGCAGAACCAAGGAGATCATAAAGAAAGAAAATTTCCCTATACAGATTCCCTATACAGTTCCCTATACAGATTTTTATTCTTACACTATGAAAGTATTTCATTATTATGTTGAAAATTTGCAGGTTCTGAGTCCCTATAAACTAGTAACCATCCCACCAGGTAATGTATGCATAGTTGACTCCAGAGAGCTTTGTCCTAAATATATATTTATTGTAGCTCCTTAAAGTCTACTTTGAAGCAAGAATCGGAAAGAGCCCTGTCTGATACCAAATACATGGCTATCCGCATAGACGTGAAGACAGGTGCTTTCTGTAAATATATTTTAAAGTGTCTTCCACGTGTGTTTTGATATGGGATACATTGCAGTCAGGTGCCAACATATTGCAGCATGGCAGGAAACATGGCTAATCCTCTGCAAGCCAGGCAATCCTCTCAAATCCTGGGGTGAAATTCAAGTGTAGTTCGCCTTGGCTGAGACACTATTACCAACGTGCTGCAGTCCTCCCTTCTGTGCTTGAACACATCCAAAATAAATGCCAATGGCTGATAAACAGAATCATTGATAACCCATGGACGTAAGTAAAAGTTCCACTGGAATGGGCTGGGCCACGTTTTCATGCTGCAAAAGTGAACTTCTGGGCGTGGGAAGAGCTGGCTGCTAAGGCCAAGGGACCCAGGGGCCGGTAGGTGGCTGTGTTTCACCGCTGTCCGCTCCCTCCTCGCCTGCAAAACGATCCCTGGCCCCAAAAACAGCCACCTGCTCCCACCAGCACCCTCTGTGCATTTCTTTCTCTCTCCGAATGAACCGGGCATTTTACCTACATTAAGAAATAAATACTCACATGCACATGTGTACATTGGTGAAACAGTCTTGGAATCTCGAAGGTGAATTAACTTCTTTTAACTTCTCCCAAGTATATTTCATAGCATGGATTTTGACAGCCACTGCTTATGGTTCCGGGGAAGGACTGGATCTTGCTGTGTCAGTAACTATTTCAAGCTCCTAATGGAATCTTAAATACAATTTTAGCAAGTTTGCATGTGGATGTTGACCGCTGTGTGAGACAATTAATATCCCACATATATTTAATACTAAGACACACCCATTGTTGATCTCCCAAAAATGCAAGGAAAAGATTTAGGATCATTTCCATTAATTGCAATGGTGCAGTGAAGTGATAGAGGGATCAAAGCCTGTATTCTGATGGTTTCCACAGCGAATTTGTTTCTTACTCAATTTATACTTGTCTGTAAATAAGTAGACTATTTAATAAGCTTATTGAGATTCCAGCAAAATCATCCATTTTTTCTGAGTAATTTATTCACCACCTATATCCCCTCCATTTCACAAATTATTTTCTTAAAAGAGACTGAATTTTCATTACTATCATCATGCCATCGTAGGCAGTAATGGTTAGCTGAGAGCCCTTTATTTCATACCTGAAGTTCGGATTGTTTTAAAGAAAACACATGCAAATTATATAGTGGTTCTTTTCCAGGTAGGCTTGGGAAGCAATGCTCTGCAACAGTCAAGTCTTAATTTTGAGATTTTTTTTTTTGAGCTGATTTCAGTTTATTACTCTTTGAGGACATCAGATGGCACTGTGTGGTTGTCAGTGAAGCCCAAAAGAAACTACAATCAGTAACCTGCGTGATATTCATAGACAGGAAGTGCTAGTAAAGACTTGATTTTATTTGTGACCTGTGTAGGGGATACGGGTCAACAATAAAAGTGATCACAACTCACTCACGGGATAGGAACCCACTGCTTAATGTAAAATTTTTAAGAATAAGCCAAAATTCTTCACATAATTTGTGAGAAGAAAGTGGAGGAACGAAAAATCTTCTGTCTTTATTTTTTATGCCAGAGAAAGAAAAATACTACAGATTAAAAAAAAACAAAAACAAAAACAAAGTCCACGAAAAACAACAACACCTTTTTTTCTGCTCATGGTTTACATGTAGATAAATTTGAGCTTCGCTTTCCTTCAGTGACCCTAAATACTTACATTTACATTTAATCGGCTAGTGCTATTGATGTTTCATACTAAGCCTGTGCTTCTTTTCCTGTAAACAGATTCATGCACCAGCATGGAGCACAGATAATGTATAAAAGAACTGTGGAATTCATTATTCTACTTCCATTGTCCTGAATTAGTGGCATTCAAGCCTAATCCTGGAAGTCAGGGAGGACAACACAGAGTATATTTTTCCAAAACAAATACACTTTATTACATTTCTAGGATTTTTCTGACAGTCAGGCTTCCTCTGATTGCTTAAAAAAGTACAAGCAAAGTATTTCATGGGCCAGGGGTTTATTGTGAAATACATTACATTTTTTATGTATTTCCTTTAATGTTATTGCCAGTAAGCTCCTGTCCAAACCAACAATATCAGCCTATATGTTCGCTTATAGAAGTAGGCACTGTTTAGTTTATTGAGGCTCTGTCCTCTCAACTAATTACAAAATACTCAGCAAATATTTGAATTTAGTACTTATCTCATTCCCACAAATTAGTGCATCTCTTTGTTTAACAAATAAGTTCACTGTTCTTGCCCTCAAGGTAAAGCATACATTGCAATCTCTCTTCTGCAGACAGTCTGAACACCAACCTTTTCTAAGTGGATCAACAGCTGAAAATCGTTTCTGTAGATCAGTAAAGGCAGAGAATTTATGATGTTGCATCAAATACCCCTAAATAAGGCACAAACAACTCAAAGCTAAATAATGATGTTGCACTGAACATGGTTTAGGGCTTTGTAGTATTTTAGTAGATTTTTAGAATTTCGAGGTATAATGTCCTGTGCTACAGGACTCAGAAAAACCTCAGCTATGACAAAACAACAGAATGAGTTATCTTCTGAATCATCTTAACTTCATTCTTTTATATCCCATTCCTCTTTTTCAGATATAAGATCACTCTTAATATCTTGAGATTTGAAAGAATTTTAAATAAAATCTCTAATACATGAAATTAAGTAAGCTGAACTAACTAAACAGAAACACTATAGGATTTCTCAAAAATAAGATCTCATTCAAACCATCAAATATCTGGCTTATGGATCTGAGTTGTCTTCAGAAGTTATATGATGATGAAGTGTCTTGATTTTTGGCCCTTTTTATATATTTATTGAAATTTGTTTGTAGTAGTAGTTTAAGTCAAAAGAAGAAGTATGTATTAAAGCAATAACCCTTGGTTATTCTTTCTCCTTTGCAGAAAACAAAGGTTCTTTTATGTTATTAAAAGTGCTGACATGGACAGTCATGAATCAACATAGCTTTCATGTTTTGATTTAAGAAAATACATTAGCCTATAATTATTGAAGAATACACTCTAAAGTGTGTATTCACCGTGTGCAGGCAGCAAAACATCCCATAATTTCTTTCCAAAATGAAAGGTTATGGCTGACATGAAGTACATACATTTCTTGCTGTTCTTCACTCAGTTTTCAAAGAAACAACTGTTTCCAGTCAATATTTGATCTGAAGCACAGCAAGTGTCTGTACTGGTGTCACAAGTGTAAAGAAATCAAAGGCTCTCCCTTGCACAGCAACTGATTTTTTTGACTCATTTCACTTCAGGGAGGGTGAGGAAGAGATGTGCTACACAGAGTGCACTAGCCAACTGGAAAAAAAAAATGTTGCTATTTACCTTTTCCCCACATTTGAAAATTGAAAGAGAAAGATAAGTTACAAAACTTCTTTTTTTTTCATTTTCACTTTAGTGCACTTTGCTTTCTCACCCACCATCAGTATAACTTTGCTACTAGACAGCTTTTTAGTTGTCCCTATTTCTCATCCTAATTATCACTCACTCACTGATTACCCAAGCAAAGGGGATTTTGCCTACTAATCTGTTTAGTAATGCAAACAGGGTGATACATATTGGTGATGGATAGCAAAGTATAGTAGGGATTTTTTCAGCATTTACTATTTGGTATTTTTCAATATTTATTTTTAAATAGGAAAATTATCTTTTGCAGCATCTAAAAAAATGCAAGTTCATGTTAAGTCCACTGAACACTTTCAGTTAAACAGTAATAAAAGCCCATTGGAAATCTTAAAACTCATCACTAAAGCATTTCTAAAACGTTGTAGACTGATTTTTCAGGTTAGATTCTTAAGGCAAGTAAGTATAAGCTTAAAAAACATGTTTTTCCAAGGCAGCCATAAGGATATTCTGATATTCAGAAACTAATTTACAGACACAAGCATGTTTCTTCTGGTTTGTTTTTCTGAGGAAAGGTTTTCTAGGAACAATAGGAAGGTGTTGGATGGTGTCCCAGTGGCTGACAAAAAGTACTAATCAATACTGAGTTGAAGAAAGCTCTTTCAAACAAATAATGATTCACCTTTACTCTCCCCTCAAAAATAAATTGCAGGAAAAGAGTACACTGAGTTTGAGAACTCTTCCTTCCACCTGTGCTACACGATTTGTTCTTCATCTGTTTCCAAACCAGCAAACAGACTTACTGGAAAGAAAACACTGGCCAGAAAATCAGCACAGCTAAATTAGGCTGGACACATCTGAGGGTACACTTAGGTCTCTAGCACACTTGTTTGGTTAAGTGGGTCAGCTGTTTTGCAACCAAGACCCACCAAGACAAAATGGTATGTAAGGGAGGAAAACACATAGTCATTCCACTAAGAATACGTATTGCTTTCAACTTAATTAAAAGTAGGAATAAGATCTTTCTAAGTAATGAAAAGTGAAATAACAGAAGAAAAGAGAAGCAAATATATGAAATGTTTAATTATTCAGGACCATGTAATCAGTAAAGCAAACAAAAATTTCCTGAAGTTTAAATATTTACATCTTGTGCTAAGAAGTACCACAGTTGTGACCACAAATACAGCTAAGCAACACTTATAATTGCAGTGTGCAAATATTTGGTAATCATTAAGGCAATGTCAAAAATTGACTCCTTCATGAATGTAAATATATACAGTGATAATTTTGTGTAACATAAGCATCTGACTGAAAAATCAGGTTTCCTATTCCTAACCCATTTGTAGGGATAATGATCCTTTTGTTTTTCCCACCAATTGGACATTTACCTTGAACATTGAAACTCTATTTATACATTGTTTTTATGTCATTATAGCTATTCTCATGCTTTAATTATAAAATCTTAGGGTTTTTAACTCAAGATTAGCTTGGCTTTTACTGCCAGAGTTCACTGTTGTCATCGTCTCTGACTCCTGAAATTCTTGCCTAGGAACACAAGAGGGTTTTTTTCCATTTTCTGCTACCAAATAGTCTTCTGACAGAGTTTCAAGCCTATAAGTACTACTTCTAGTGACGAAATGGAAAGATGTGTTCTTTATTCTGTCAGAGGATGATGGATACCTGAATTGTGCTAGGTGGTTCACCTATTGCATCATGAACAGTTCGTGCCCATCTGTACTCTGCCGTGTACATCTGTGTTAAAGCTGTTACCTTACAAAGTTCATACCAGCAACCTACTCATGCTATCTTGTCATACCTAAGGGAATCCTGCTGGTGCACAGCCTCTGGAATGGTATCTCTAGGACCCTGTGGACCCTTGTGTCATGAACTGCAAGGAAGAAGCAAAGCAAGCTCAGTGCATGAGCAGCGGTGACAAGGAGGTTCAGCGGTAGTTTCCTCAGTCCGTGTTAACAGCACCAGTGAAGCAACAGTAAAAAACACAACAGCAGATACACTTCTACCCAGTTCTATTTACTTTATTTTCACACTTTAGGAAACAGAATTAACTCTGTGAAAGTTGGAACCATGTCCTATTTGTATCAGTAAGGTCAACAAGAGCACATTCTGCACATGGCTCTTGAAGGTAATTAATACCAGATTTGGAAAGACAAACCTTTAGCATTGGGCATCCTTTGGAAAAGACTTTTGGCAGCCTGGCAACTAACTCACTGGTCATCAGTACAATTACTGGAAAGCTGACTCTCCTAGGTACAATGCTTCAGCCTCACATAAGTGTCACATCACATTGACTTTTAGTATCTTAAACACTCACATTTCCTTCTGGCAATATGTGGTGGATGTTCTCCATATTTCAGAGCACAATTATATCTAATTTTCTAATAATCTGGTTCGTATAGAATGCTTTTTTCCATTTTTTAGTACCTATTAAACCAAGTTGAAACATTGATCCTGCTGTACAGAGGTGGAGTCGTTTGCTTGAAATCACAAAGCTGACTGCAGTAAGAACAGATCTACCTGTGAGCCCCATTCTCACCATTCTCCTCATCATTTGGTCAAACATGTAACAGAGTCAAAAGCCTCATTCAACGTTGCTTTATCACACATCGTGCTGTACAGGCACTAAATCAGGCTTCCTCTGCAGAAGCCATAGTTCAGAGACCAGGTCTAGCTCACGGGTGGAAAGGTGTTAATGCTACCAATACAGCTAGCATGCAAAAGGACATACTGAAGTAATTTGCTGGAACAAAGCCCATTGCAGAAGACAGGGTTTGTCAGCACTCTTGTAGCAATATTGAATAAGGCAGATACCAACAACATAAGTTCCCCAGCAAGGAAGCATTGACCAAAGTCATTGGAATGGACTCGCTGTCTTGAAGGATAGGGAACATTCATATTTCCATTGCCTGTGAGAAATACCACAGACTTCTTTTCCAGATATGTCACTGCCCAATGACTTCATACCTTTCTCTGCCTCAGTTTTGTCATCCACAGAATAGGGAAAATGATGTTGAGTCTTTTTGCAAAACGCATAGAGATCTGTGGCGGAAAGGCCTACACAATCCCAAAATATCATTTATTGTTAGGCAATTGATAATTGGTACAGATAATTCAGATTGCTATAGTGGCTTTTCCCTGTACAGAGCTATTAGAGTGAAACTTCTGCCAGCCCCCATTACGAAGCGGTGTGTGAGTTGGACTACGCTTGTGACTAGGTGTACCATCTCCATGCCTTGTCTCACCTTCCTGCCTCCCCTGAGACCTGGCTGGAGCAGAGATCAAGTGACTAAGTGCGAAGCAGGTTCTGAAAATGGGAGGAGTGTATGTGCAAGTTCTGAGAATCCACCTCAAATCTCTACCCCACCTCTTCCCACCACCTCCCAGTGCCCGCCCCCAGCTTGAACCTGCTGCCTTAAACTGCTGCCACCCTGGGCTGGGTTGAACATTCTCGGCTGCTGACTGCACAACTGCACGTCGGCAGCGCCCAGTGGGACAGACATGATGGGGCGGAGGTTCTGCAGCTGGACTCCCCTGGGGTCTCTCCTCTCCCTGCTCTTTTCTACCAGCATGGCGGTAAGTGAAGAGACAGCGCTTAGGAAACGTGTTAGCGCAGAAAGTGGTGTTGGAGAAAGTCCACTAAAAATGACCCTCTTTCTTCTCCGCAGTACATTGCTACCAGAGAAAACTGCTGCATATTGGATGAAAGATTTGTAAGTACCTGAACAATTTTCTTTTATCTTAAGAATGTAACTGAAGCTTTGCTATGCTGATTATTAACTAGCGTTATCACTTGAACCTCATCATTGTTTTCAGAACATATTAAGTATGCTTTGCTTAAACCTGTTATTTACAGGTAGCAGCATATGCTTGGTAAAAGTGTGCACTGTGCAAGCTGCACTGTGGATGACAGACATAGCCCACAGATGCTACAATAATGGCATGTGCTGTTTTCTTCCTGTGTGTGCACACAGTGTGAAAGTAAACTGTATCTGAAAATTCAAATACAGAAAAGCCTGCTGCAAATGCCTGCCCTTTTTTTATCCTTTATCATTTGTGTCAGCAGTGTCTGAAAGTTCCTCTGCCCAAATATTCTGCTCTGCTTTCTTTGCCCCTGAAACACTGCCAACTATTTCTCTTTATTCCTTAGGGTAGCTTCTGCCCAACAACTTGTGGCATTTATGATTTCCTTAATAAATACCATCCCACTGTGGATAATGACCTACAGGAAATGGAGAGAATTTTGCAGCAGATTTCTAATGCCACAATAACAGCAGACCATCTGATTGAACACATCCAAGGCCTCTATCCTTCAGACAAGCAGACATTACCAAGTGAGCATATAAAAATAAGTACACAACTGAAAAATATTATTTATGTAGTTTTCTTTTTTTAATTTGCCTAACTACAACTATTTTGTACCTTTTCTGTTTTACAGATTCAGGTGACGATTTCACTCAAAAGTCCAGGAAAATAATTGAAGAAATTATCAGATATGAAAACACTATATTGGCTCATGAAACTACTATACAGTAGGTATCTTCCACGTCTTTTATCAGTGACAATACAAATTGTTTTCTTTCTGTTCCTTTGTCAAGTGCCAAAAAGCTTCTCTCTGAAAAGTTTTTTGTGCTCTTGCGCACAGTTCTGCCCACATTGCCATTAGTAGCTGCCTAGCAAGAAACAGAAGGATCATGAGGATCTGATACTGAATTCTCTGCTCACCTGGATAAACCATTAATTGTGCAAGAAGTCCAAGATAAGAATGTCCTGAAGCCTGGCAATATTTTTATTTATGTTTCTCCTGCTGTGCCAGCTATCCCTAAATGTTTTTTTCATGACCTTTGGAGGTCATGAGTTTTTGCTGTAAAGCAGAGTATGTGGAATGTTTGTGCAATCATTCACTCTGGCCAATTTTGCTGCATATATCCATGAAAATTAGCTCAGTTACCTAAATCATAAGTAACTATAAACTCTGTGATAGTCTTTTATAAGGTTACATTGGAAATAAAATTGAAAAATCATTAATGTTTCTAAATCTTAAGGAACATTTTTTGACAGATCTCCACTTCTATTATTCTTTGACATTATGTCAAAGATCATTTAGGCATTCTGACACTAACAACAGTTTATTTAGAGCTCTTACGTTTTACAAATACATCCATAATTGAAGAGGAGTTTATCATTTACTTCAGGAGAGCAAAGTAAAACTTTCCATAGAGTTATATTCATACATTAATTACTGGTTAGAGTTTTGCTGATTAGAGTCAAGTTTTGCACATGTTTAACTTTTGCATGAGGTTAAGCCTGTGCTTTCCTATTTTGCCTGTCCCTAACTCTAAATACCAGTGCTAATAGAGGCACCCCTTTTTACAGGGGTGCATGGAGCAGCACATTAGATACATGAGGCATGTGTCCAGGGAAATAAATGTGTATTACACATTATCAAACAGCGGATACAACAACCCATTTTTATGTCTCTCTGTCCAGACAGTTGACAGATACACACATAATGAACGGCAACAGGATCACAGAGCTGAAAGAGAAGATTGCCCAGCTTGAGTCACTCTGTCAGGAGCCATGCAAAGACAGGGCTGAAATTCAGGAGACAACTGGAAGAGGTGTGCAAAATGCTTCCTGTATGGTGGAGGGTTAATTCAGCTACAAGTGCTGCTACTTGGCATCACAGCAATGATTTACTTGTAATCTTATGGGTCACAGACTTCTGCAAAGATATATAAAATTGCAAATTTTAAAACTGGTCAGTACAAGTTAGATACTCTGCAGGCAAGGATCCAGGTGGAACATAGTTCTTGCTTGGCATTTTTGGCCAAAATACGATTATCCCAAAATGTGTGCTGGACATGAGGGACATGACTAGAGTTTCCATGGACTTGGGGCAAAGAGAAGATAACTTATTATCACATTTCTACTAAGCCATGTGGGAAAAAAAATTTAATTATTCCATTAGGTCCAGAAGTATCTTTCTTTGTTACTGTAGAAATCAATGCAATGACTATGTTTTACACTGCTTAAACTCTATGTGAGACTAAGTTCATCTTTACCTTACACAAGTCCTGTGACCCTTGGTAGGATTTTTTATGGCAATGACATTGAAGTATGTGGGCTTAATAGCTACCTTTGCAACACTGGTATTTAGATAAATTGCCTTTCTTGCACTAAGCAAGTTACAATAAAAAATAAATGTGAGGATAGGATTGTAGCTAGATTGAAAATGATCTTTGGACTATCTTTACTTCAGATTGTCAAGACATTGCAAATAAAGGTGCAAGGAAGAGTGGTCTGTACTTTATCAAGCCTCAAAGAGCCAAGCAGTCATTCCTAGTCTACTGCGAGATTGACTCATATGGCAATGGCTGGACAGTACTACAAAGGGTATGCCCCTTACCTATTACTGCTATAAACAAACTTACTGCATCAGCACTGCTTTTATGTACCCAAATATGATACTTATCTTTTTGACTGAGGTGTGTGGTTTTTTTTTTTGTGTGTGTGTGTGTGTGTGTTTGTTTGTTTGTTTTGGTGTTCTTGGTGGGTTTTTTTCCCCAGAGACTGGATGGGAGCGAAGACTTCAATAGAAATTGGGTTCAGTACAAGGAGGGATTTGGACATCTGTCTCCAGATGATACCACTGAGTTCTGGCTGGGCAATGAAAAGATACATTTAATAAGTACACAGTCCACTCTGCCATACACCTTGCGAATAGAGCTGGAGGACTGGAGTGGCAAAAAAAGGTATTTGCTTGTGATGCTTCTGAAAAATGACAGCTTAAAACCTACTTCTCCCACTGCTGCATCAGTTTGTACTGATAAAAGTTCACTCCTAAAAAATTATGAACCCTTAGACCAGCTAATGTGTGCATGGAACTGCTTTGGCTCCTGAACTTACAGCTGTGACAGCAGTCACTGGGTGTGACTTGTTGCCAGGCACACGTGCCTCTCAGAAGGCCACATGCTGCACTCATTTATTAGGCACAAGGAATGTGATTCTTCTCTTCAGTTTTCTTTGTCTTATATATCTTATAGACTACATTATCATTATAGGTCCTTTCTGTTCTGTTCTATTATTTTATTTTTTTATTTCTATTTCTATTATGAACCCAGGAGATTATATATATAGTAATAATATGATTATTACAAAAAAAGTCTGAGCTTGTTATCTGTGGTCTACAGCTGGCTAAACAAGACAAAGAAAACTTTTGATACTTGGATCAAACCTGCTTGATTCAGTTACTCCTGAATCTCACCCCAGCAGTTTCTGCTCCTTGTTTAGGGACGTGTTTGACCTATTTCTCCGTAAATGTGACTAGTATCTATATCTCTCTATATATATAGATACAAAAAATTCTATTTCTATTAGGAACCTGGGGGATTATATATATATAATGTATATGTATTATATATGTGTGTGTGTGTGTGCGTGTTGATAGTATAGATATGTCATACATCACTGAAGACTAGTAGTCAGAAAACATGTCTGATACTGGAGCACAGAAGTTGATTGGATGTGTGTCACCGAACTGAGGCCCCCAGTCAAAAACAATTCCTTTTGATATGCTAGGATGTGATAAATGCCTTTTCTTCAGTTTTAACACTGATGTGTTTTCATCTGTGCGTGTGCTGGGAATGCAGCGTGCTCACATTCAGCATTGCCCTGTGTCCACAGCACTGCTGACTACGCTGTGTTCAAAGTGGGGAGTGAGGAAGACAAGTACCGGCTGACTTACGCCTACTTCATCGGGGGTGAAGCCGGGGATGCCTTTGATGGATATGATTTTGGAGAAGATCCAAGTGACAAATCCTACACCTTCCACAACGGCATGCGGTTCAGTACCTATGACAATGACAACGATAACTACGCTGAAGGCAACTGTGCTGAGCAAGACGGATCTGGGTGGTGGATGAATAGATGTCATGCTGGCCACCTCAATGGCAAATATTATGTTGGTAAGGTGTCTTCTAAGTGCTTATAATCCAGGAGACCACGTTTCAGTGACAAAGGAAAATGAGGCATGTTTATAATGTACACTTTGCCTTCTGGATTTTCCAAAGCTAGCATAGCCTATTCTTTGCAATAATTGTTAACACCAGTAGTAGGAATTTATGACTGCTCTCCATTCCCAAGTGGGAGAATCAATCCTGAGAGAAGCAAAATGGGGGGAAAAGGCAGTGAACAGGGTCTATTAGGACACACATGGATGCCATGGAGGTGTCAGGACCAGAAAAATGTATGGGCACAGTAACCATTCTAGAAAGCAACCGTTTTGCTCCAACTGGTGTTTTTTAGGTGGTGTGTACACATCAGAAGATGCTGGTCCATCTGGATTTGACAATGGCATAGTCTGGGCAACCTGGCGTGACCGGTGGTACTCCATGAAGAAAGCTGCAATGAAAATCATCCCATTCAACAGACTGTCAGTAGATGGACAGCAGCACAACTTAGGCAATGTCAAACAGGTTCGACCACAGGGCTGAGAAGATATTTAAAATGAACACAGAACATTGCATTAATTTCAAACACTGAGCATGGACAGCTGAAGTTAAGCCCACTGCATCTTAGAGAAGTTGGCCTTGTTTACCATTTTGCCACAGAAGTATTTGTACTTTGATTTTAGTGTACCTTCTACATTACTGTTTCTTTTAAGGGATAGATAAATGGATAGTCTCATGATCAGGAATAATCCCTTGCCTTTGTGTATTTTAAATGCTACATTTTTAATTCCCAATTAATATAACTATGTATGAACACTATCGACTGTCATCATAGCCTTATTTACTTCTTTCCTTAGAAGAACATTAAAATACTCTTCTTTTTTTCTGTTTTAGGTTGGAGACGCATAAAGGACGATTTGACAAAGACCGGTCTGAACAGAAAAAGCAAATCTTTTCTGTCTTAGACACTGAACTTCACAAACATTACACAGTTCAGTTTTGACTATAAAACAACATTGACTGTAAGATACCCAAACCTCTTCCCTGAGCAGTGCTTACCTCTGTAGACAGTTATTTTTTCTGTACACATTCTCAATAAATTTTTGATTATTACAAAAAAAGTCTGAGCTTGTTATCTGTGGTCTACAGCTGGCTAAACAAGACAAAGAAAACTTTTGATACTTGGATCAAACCTGCTTGATTCAGTTACTCCTGAATCTCACCCCAGCAGTTTCTGCTCCTTGTTTAGAGGCATGTGTTTGACCTATTTCTCTGTAAATGTGACTAGTATGCATATGTTTTATAGTTTTCTAATAGAGTTGTTTGGTGATGTAGATCAAAGTACATAGCAGCTTGAAAGTAGCCTATTTTACTGCTGAAGACTATTTAACTTAGCTTACCACAAAGTAATTAATTCATTTTCAGTTGGGATATGCTAGGTAGTATCAATGACCAAGAACAGGTATTTTACTCCAGACCCTACATATTAACAAGTTTCTCAAATTTTACTCAGAATAAGTTTCATTTGCTATACGACATATAGTAGTTCACTGTACAGCTATTATTCCCACATACCCCTCTTTTTTTTTT
>WAAE01025909.1:0-10948 GCA_013400495.1 Nicator chloris | reverse complement strand
GGTGATGTATAAAACGTGTAAGCAGGAAAGCCAGTGCAGAGATGAGAGGAATGCAGAGTTTGTGTGGGTGTTTCTGAGAGATCCCCCAAAACCAGGCCACCACAGCAGCTCCCAAGGCATTTTACTACATCTCTTTTTTTAGCCTCTTCTCCTGGGGAACAAGGGACAGTATGAGGGGAAACAGCCTCAAGCTGTGCCCGGGGAGGTTCAGGTTGGACAGCAGCAGGAATTTCTTCATGGAAAGGGTGGTCAGGCATTGGAAGGGGCTGCCCAGGGAGGTTTGGAGTCCTCATCCCTGGAGGGGTCCATGGAAGGACTGAAGGTGGCACTCAGTGCTCTGGGCTGGTGACAAGGTGGGGATCAGGCACAGGTTGGACTTGATGGTCTTGGAGGGCTTCTCCAACCTGATTCTGGAATTCTGTGATCTGTAAAAAGTCCCTGCGCAACTGATTTCAAGTGCAAAGTAAAAAGAAGTGGAGCATTGAAGTATTCCCAACCTTTATTGTAAACAGAAAAACATGGGAGCAGATAGAAGCAAATGGAAGAGGATGGAGCTGCCACAGCTGCACAAAAACTATTTCAGCTGTATCCTGCCTGAAAATGCCAGCACATGGCAAACCCTTTGAAAACACACTGAATCAACATTATGGAATATATAAAAAGAGAATCTAAACAGTTTATCAGTAAAATATGAGCTAAATTTGCCGAGACTGTTCTCTAGACTGCAAGTATCTGTTTCTATGAAAGTTGTGGGGAACATGAAAGCTGTCATTAGCATGGCAGATTTGCTTCATTCAGATGTAAAGCCAGATCTGCTTGGATTTTTTTGATGAAGCTCATGAAAAGTGGAGTGCTAAGAGGTGGTTAATGAAATATTTTAGCATCATTGTAAGCCCAAACTCAGAGCTACTTGCTCCAAAAAGAAAATTAGAGCCTCTAATTTCAATGGGAAAATCAATGATAAAATTTAGCAATATTGTGTTTAATGATCCAACAGTATCCAAACATTTTTCCACATTGTGACTGCTTTATCAGGTGAAGGTGACCACTCAAGGACAAGTTGGAAGTTGAGCCAAGGAAATATTTTTCTAACCTTATAATAAGGATGATATATCACAAAACTTGACTGGGTCTGATCCATCTTATTCTGTGCTTCTCTAGCTGGTATATGTAAAAGAAAACACCCTGAAAACTGCTTTTCCTCATCCTTTTTTTCTGGCAGAGATCTTAAATCAGATGGGATTTAGGGTCTATTGCAGTTTATGGTAACATTTTAAATCCCATAAAAAAAGAAACTTCAGAAAAATCACTAGGAGAGAATCTCAGTAAATTAAAATATTTATGATGTGTGGAAAAAACACCCACTTTTAAATTTCATTGCCCATGGTGGTGATGTTTGTGCAGCTTCCATTTGCCCACGTGCAGACTTTAGGACAAGAAAACCCTGAATGTGGAACCCATGAGATGCTTTGGGGTATTTGTGTGGCAGGAGTTTCACAAAGGGAATTCTTTGGCAGAATGCAACAGGGAAGGCTTAGGGACGGCTGGGACTGGGGATGCCAGTGAGGTGAGATGTATCTGCTTCCAGGGATCACAGAATGCCAGTCCCTTTGGTTGGAAGGGACCTTAGGGGTCATCTGCTTCCAGTTCCACTTCCACTGTCTCAGACTGCTCCAAGCCCCATCCAGCCTGGCCTTGGACACTTCCAGGGATCCAGGGGAAGCCACAGCTTCTCTGGAATCTGTGCCAGGGCCTCAGCACCCTCACAGGGAGGAATTTCTGTCTAATTTAATCTAAACCTCCCCTCTTTTACTTTAAAACCATTCCCGTGTCCTATCGCTCTCTTCCCATGTAAATTGATCATCCTCCATTGCAAAGAGCACCAGATTCCAAGGAATAAAGTGATTTTTCCAGCCCCTTTTCCAATTAACCAGCTCAGTACTCACTTGTGCTTGGCTTCATCCAAGTGCTGTGGTCACGTGCAGGGAGTTTCCTTCCCTTCATCCCAGGATCTCTTCTGTTACACAACACTTTGACTAATTACAACCTCAGTGTTGCTGCTGTTGTACTGTAACTGAGGTTAATTACATTAATAATAACTCCTGGCATTAACCTGAGCAGCTCAGTAAATAAATTTGCCCTTTTTGAGAAATCAGGTTCCTAATGACTATAAAAGTGCCTGGAAATTTTTCTTGTTGCCAGACAAGACTGAAGAAAAGAACAAGATAAAATCCTTCTAGGAGAGTGCAAGGTTAAAGTATTGGGTTGCAAACTAGTAGCAAATTAGTAAATAATAAAAAATATTACTACTAATAATAGTGTTTATTTAGGCTTACCTGCAAATTAATTATATTTTTGAAAGCTAAATTCTTGGGTTTTTTTCCTCGTACATTTTCCTCATTTGTTGGAGTTGAAGGTTTAATTTCAGCACAGAATTATTTAATATTTATCATAAAACATTAAGGGTGAGACTGAGCTCCCAAAGCCCCCCCAGATTCTCCAGGAATCACTTCAGAGAAATGACATTTTGAGGGACGCCTCTTCAACACAAGAGAGACATTTACTGACATTACCTTCTCCTTTCAGTTTCAAACCTCAGTATATTCCAATAACATTTGAAAAACCTAAAAACATGTAGCAATAAAGGAAGGATTTCTAAGCTTATTTAGGGATATGTCCATCTTCTGACTTTCCCAGTGTTTGAAATGGGTCCCTCTGCTAAAAGGGGATTGAATTTCAGCACTCCCTTCTCTACTCCCTTTTTTTTTTTTCATCACAGCGTCAGCCTCAGAAAGGTCAAAGTTTTGCAATATCAAACAGATGCCATAATAAAAACTACTGCTTAGACAACAATTCTGACAATTTTAAGTTTGCTAGGGGATCATTTGGGCTGGTCCACCATAATCTGACATATAAAAAGCTGGACTTGACGGTCTTGGAAAGTCTTTTCCAACCTCAATTCTGTGATTTTATGAATGACTCAGGTGGCAACATGGCAGCAAAAACATTGAACAAAACCCTCTCATTCCAACCTGCCTTCACCCAAGGTTGTCCAGCTTCCAGAATTAACAGAATTAGCTCTCTGTAAAAGCTGGATTTTAGGATAAACTTGTACTGAGTTGTCATAAAGGCTCTGAAGGATGCATAGCTATAGTTTTAAAGGAATAAGCATGGAATTCTAATGAATATTTAATGATGAAATCATTACCATGTAAAATTGGCAGCGCTATGGAGGGCAATTTCTCACCTTTTCAGTTCAAATGTTGTGTCCTCTAAATGCCTGCTGGAAAAACATGGATATTTCTGAATACACCTGAAAACATACCTGTTATGGGTGTGGAGTTACACACTATGTACACAATGCCAGGAGCTACGTGGTTGTGCCAGACCTATGGGGCTGATTCCAATACCTTCACACTGTCAATTAAATTCCCAACTTCAGTCCTGCTTTAGCCAACTTTTAAAACATTCCTTCAGCTTCAAACATCTGCTTAGTCCCATTCTTTGTCATGAGGCCAGGAAGGTGCTTGGAATTACATATGCTCCTGATCAGCTTAATGGAAGCAGAAATTCCAGCAGAAGTATGTGAAATAGAGCTCTGCCATATTCCCAAGCCATTTGGCAGCTTACAGTTTACTTGAAATTACTAAAATATTCCAGAATGTGGAATCTGAAGGTGAGGGAAGGAGAATGTATGACAACGTACATATGGAGTCACCACTGGTTAAGAAACAACAGTGGGGGCTTTTCCGTAGTGTTGTTACTTAGTATGAGTTTACTTTCTTTTTATTCCTGAGCTTTGGCTGAAAGAATATGTTTGAGCCATCTGGCTGCAGAAACACTTGGGGGTGTTTCAGAAGCAGGTTCTGGGTGGTGGCAGATTCCCAAAGGCACTTCTTCCACCTGGCTGGTGCCTCACTAAGCCCATTCAGATCCCACCTGGCCACCACCTGCATCTCATCTCCTTGCTAAATTTGATGCTATGAAGTCAAGGTATCGTTTTAAACTGAGAAATTCCCAAAGCTGAGCTTTATCCCATGTATTCTGTTGGTGCTTCTTTATAGACTTTCTTGAGGTCCTTTTTCCACAAGACTGGAAGGGGTTTTCTCACCAGATCTGCAAACCACAACTTGCAGCATTACTGATACATTAATGTAAAACATGGCTTATGGCTTAGAAGGGAAATTTTCCTCAGAAACATTGTGGAAACAGCTCGAGAATTATCAGATATCCAGTCCTTAAACCACAAGTGATATTAAAGGATGCATGTGTTTAAATGATCCATAGAGACCAAAGTTCATCCAAGGCATATGGCTGGATAAACAGGGAGCAGGTTTGCACAAAAACTTCCTGGTCTTTTAGTGCTTTTAAGTATTCAATTCACCAAAGATCAAGGGAGATGTCTAGGCAGGACAGAAAGAACAAATTTGCTCATTTAGCTAATTTTAGCTCTTCACGGCGAAATTTATTTGGAGTTCCATTAGAACCACCAAGTATTTCATGTTATTAACCTTTGAGTAGTTTTAAATTGGGTCTATATGGTTTGCTGCATTTACTTTGAGTCATGGGTTATACAATAACGTGATGGCTTCTCAGCAGGATTAAAACCTGAGTACATTAAAATTCAATTAAAAGCCTGCGACAAGTGCAGTGGTTGACTCAGACCGTTAACTGGGGTTGTGACTCTGAAATGAACAGCTCTGTCACTACACTGAGGGAGGAAGTTTGGTATAACCAAGTGAAATGTTCTCCCTGGTATTCCAGAAAGTTCTAACATTTGTCTCTAATCCTCTTTCTCCCTGTTTAGCCAACTGATATCACAATGACTGAGGACTTGGACCACAGATTCAGTTATCTCACCTGGGATCAGATTAAAATCCTGGATCAGGTTTTAACTGAGGCTATACCTATTCATGGGAGAGGAAATTTTCCAACCCTGGAAGTAAAGCTGAAGGATATAATCCATATGGTAAAGGAGCAGCTCATTGAGAAGCAGATCCATGTCAGGGACATCCGCCTGAATGGTTCCACTGCCAGTCACATCTTGGTGAAGCACAATGGCACCAGTTACAAGGACCTGGACATAATTTTTGGAGTGGAACTTCCCAGTGAGCTCGAGTTCCAGGTCGTTAAGGAAGCAGTTCTCAATTGCCTATTGGACTTCTTGCCAAAATGTGTCAACAAGCAAAAAATCACGGCTCAGACCATGAAAGATGCCTACGTGCAGAAGATGGTCAAAGTCTCCACCGACCACGACCGCTGGAGCCTCATCTCACTGTCCAACAACAGCGGCAAGAACGTGGAGCTGAAGTTCGTCAGCTCGCTCCGGCGGCAGTTCGAGTTCAGCGTGGACTCCTTCCAGATCATCCTGGACTCTATCCTGGCTGCCTACAGAGCCTCAGACTGGCCCCTGACGCAGGACTGTCACCCCGCCATCATCGCTGAGAGCATGTATGGGGACTTCAACCAAGCCATGGACCACCTGAAATACAAACTGATCTCCACCCGGAACCCGGAGGAGATCAGGGGAGGCGGCCTCCTGAAGTACAGCAACCTCCTGGTCCGTGACTTTAAGCCAGCGGATGAGGCTGAAATTAAATCTCTGGAACGTTACATGTGCTCCAGGTTCTTCATTGATTTTCCCGACGTTGCTGAGCAGCAGAGGAAAATCGAGTCCTACCTGCGCAACCACTTCATCGGGGAGGAGAAGAGCAAGTACGACTACTTGATGACCCTGCGTGGGGTGGTGAACAAGAGCACAGTCTGCCTCATGGGGCACGAGCAAAGGCAAACCCTCAATATGATCACAATTCTGGCTTTGAAAGTGCTCGGAGAACAGAACATCATCCCCAACGCAGCCAATGTCACGTGTTACTATCAGCCTGCTCCCTATATCAGTGACAGAAACTTCAGCAGCTACTACATTGCTCATGGACAATCCCCTGTATTCTGCCAGCTGTGCCCTTTCCACATACAGCTACAGAGCGGGATGGTGTAGGAACGCTCCGACCTCCAGGCACTCACCACTCCTCTCTTTCCAGTTCTCTCCTTAATAAAGGCCTCATTAAAGTGAGTTTTATCAGCACTTTTGAGTTAAGGACATATTTTTGTGCAAGTTGCCAAAGTTGTTTGGTTGATCAATGTCTAACTCACCATTAAGCAGATGAAATAAGTGAGGCGTCTGTCATTCGTGAAGTGTTTATACCTTGACGTGTGTTTGGGCTGTATTTTTTTGCAATGAAAAGAGAAGGATATAAATTATTCTAATTTTATAAAAATGAAACGCAACAAGTTCTGGGTTCTAAAAAAAAAAAGATTCTTGAGCAAAATTTAAATGGTGTCAATGAATACTGAAGCCAATTAAATACCTCTCTGTAGAAATGCCTGATGTTAGAAGGGACAATGCTCTGGGTACATCAAAGTTAGTCATCTCTTGGTTTTATCCATGCAGTTCCAGCAACATTTATTTGCAGCACCTTTGAGAACACACATTGGTAGGTCATCTCTTGGTGGTGTGAGCTCTGCTGATCATTCCTTAGTTGTCAGAGACTCAGAGTCACTCCCCTCCCCAGAATACTGGTTTGTACTGGTGAGCAGGAAATGCTCCTACCAAAAGCAGACTCAGCATTTTGTGTATCCAAAATTTCCACTGATCCCAGTGAAAGATTTGGCTGCTCAAGTCAGGCAGCGTCAGAGCCCAGGATCTGACTCACAGATAACAGAAGCTGTAAGAGGTACGACTATTCTGATTAAATTGGTCATGAAAACCAAGGCAAGAGAATGAGAAAGGAGGTGAAAATTGAGCAGAATGGGCTCTCTTTCTCTTGCTAATTTGTTATTGATCAGAGCTGCTTTAATGCACAACAAACAGAGTCAGGAAAAAACTCCAAAAGCCCAGGACTGCACTATTTTTAGGTGAATTAAAACAAATCCTTGGCAGTGGCATTAGAAAAACTATTTTATACTGGTAAAGTCCTGTCTGTGTTTAGATACCTGCACACATCCACCAGTAGCAAATGAAGATTTACGATCAGGAAGCAAAACATGAGTTACACATTTGTATGTGTGTGTGAGTGTTTACCAAAGATAAGTTTTAAACATGTCACATAAGTGCCTCCCTGTGCCAGTTGCTCCATGAAATGTTGGAAATGATGCCAGAGAGTTCCTGAATTATGGAAAGGGAAATGTGAAAAGGGAAACACTCCCTGGGGTTGCAGAGTGTTTGTAGTTACGATGTGCAGAGGGTTTGCTCCAGGATGAGCAGGTTTGGGACAGATGGATCTAAGGTGGTGTCACCAAAACCAAACATAGGAAAAGGAATAAGGAACAAGAAGGACTAGCGGAAAAAAGAGGTTTGGAAGGGGTGTGGGTATAAAATGGGAACAGCCAACTGGAAATGCAAGCTGTAGCGTTTCTTACATCGACTTTGTGCGTCACTGTGTTGTCCTTGTCACTGTTCATCCTCATCTCCTCCTGCTCCGGAGCAGTGGCTGCATTGCATCCATTTACAACAGGTGTCAGGCCTTTGGAATTTCTTCTACTTGGGTGCAAGAGTTTGATTTATTTTTACGGAGAAATGTGGTCCATAAATGTGCTGTTTTAAATCAAACATTTCTAAATTTTCTAAGGTCTCTGAAGTCCAATTGCCAGTGAAATGTAGCTTCCCTTTTCCCCATTATATTCCTGTACATTTGACAAAGAATTGTTCAAAGACCATCATCACTAAAGTCAACTTTTTCTGTAAAATACAGTGCAAAAAATTGGTATTTCTGCAACATAAGAAGGGATTGCTGATGAAGCTGATTCATTTTGTGATGTCTTTCATGAATAGAGTACTGTTACTTTTGCTGATTTTTCAGGTATGTCCAATTTGGTGTCTGAAAGCACACTTCATTCCAATTCCACTAAGATCTTTCCATTGGTTAAAGTATATTTAATAAAACCGTCAATTCTAATTGCTCTGTGATCAGCTATGGTAACACCATATTTGCATGAAAGCACTTCTAGGGAATTCCCCATCAGGAGCAAAATGGAGTGAGACATGATGGATTCCTTTTATTTCTGTTTTAATTGAACTGTCGGGATGACAAAGGGTACCTTTCCACTTAGTTTGCTGTTTGCCATGTTATATAGCACTGTGAAATTCTGTAAGAGCCTTACGTGGGTCATGTCCCTGCTACTGTTTGGGATCTGCAGGGATGAGGAGCTGAGAGCTGGACTGGGGAATCTGTAGGAATCAGGCATCCAAATGCCTTAAATTTCAGGAGGAATGGGGCTCCTGATCTCTTTAGATTTGTTGGAAAGTCTCAGTCCATCTGCACTGACCTGTGACCTTAATGTAGTGTTGCCACATTGATTTATTACTCCTCCACTCCTGGTTTCTGTGGTTGCTGGGTGGAAAAATGGCTTGTTCTTCCCAGGAACCAAGGAACAGGTCTGGCAGGAAGGAGCATTTTCAGCGTGTCTTGCACGGCCAGTGATCCAATACCCAGAAAAAATCTTCAGTAAGGTGTTCTCTAACCAACAAGTAGAAACATGCATTGGGTAAAGAATTAAAATACTTTTAAAATCAAATATTGTGGAAGTATCAGGGGTGGTGAACTCGCTGGGGATTTGTACAAACCAGCCTGTGCACTTTTACAGAACTTTATTTAAATATGTATTGAATTCTGTCACCTCTCTGTTGATCCAGGTTAGGTGAGGAAGGGCTCAGGCTAAGTCCGTGGAGCTGGTGGGAAGAATCCACCTGGCTGCAATGGGCTTTGTACCCCAGGAAAGAGGAAAGATGTAGGGGAGCACCTACAGGCAAAGGTACAAAGACATCAATATGCAAAAATCTCTCAGGTATAAATGAACCCTTTAAATTTATGGAAAAAAGTCTTATATTTCTTACCTAGAGGTAGTTCAGTTCTGAAGGTTGAGGTTCTGATTTTGTATATGTAAGCATATATATATATAAAATTTATTTAGCCTTACATATATAAAATCTCATGTATCTACACCTACAGGGGCAATTAACAAAACCTGATGGTTTTAATTATTTCCTTCCAGATGTTCTATTGGTACCTGGCAGCAGTAATTGACCTGGAGGGTTGTGGGGTTTTTTTTTGTTCAAGGTCATAATGACTCTGTAATGTAATATTGAAAAGGGGATGATGTATTGACTGCTGCTTGCAAAACAGCGATATCAGTGTGTAGGATGAAATATTGGAACCTCTTCTCCAGTTGTTACTGATTTTATCATGTGCAGATCTAAATCTACAAAGAATTGAGAGTTTTCTCAGTGCCACTCTCCTGAGCTTCATGTTTGCATTATAATTATATCTCATTGTTACAATCTGTTCAATGATTATAATGCCTGGAAATTGTAATGCTGATTTTATTTAATCATGAAACTTCTTAGGGTTTACAGCTTAATCTAATCTAATGTTGTCAGGACCTAAGTGTTACAGTTTCAAGTGCTTTCCTAAAAAAATGTCCTTTGAATTTTGTGTTTTGTTGTAAAAGGTCTATTTGAAGCAAATACTTTATGGTAGTTCCTTTAAAATGTATTTTGTGAGCTTTATACTCGACACGTTACAGAGGTTTTTGCAATGGATAAAAGAAATGCAAATTGTCCTCAGTGGGAGGTGTTGCCTCTCAATGTGTTACCTGGAGCCTGAGGATCTGTGAGGGGATTTGGGTGGTGTTAGAGGAGTTACAGTGATAAATTGGAAATAAATTTGGAGTTATACAGGTGTGGATTCGAGATGAGCTGCAGAAATACCTGGAGAAAGGAGGGCAGCGAGCTGAGTTTTGGTTTGATCCTTTTTCTATTAAATAATCACATGGAAGGGCATTCAGGACAAAGCTGTTGCAGATGAAATATTCCTCTTAATGTGCTATCTGAAGCTGTGGAAAAAATATTGTAATGCTACAAATGTGTAAGAATGCCACCAATTTGTAGGTCATTAGTCCACGGTGTTGACTGGTGCCTTTGGGTATTTAGGGGATGATCATTAAAAGAACATTTTATTTAACGTGCTGTTTCCTGTAATCCCTTGATTGCTCCAGCCGGAGCAGGCAGGTTTCTCCAGGAAGCCAAAGTGGGGTGTGGTAACTGCAAGAGAGATGAAAATTTGGTTACAGTTCCTCAGGTGGATAAAGCACAGGCTCAGATTCAGCCTGGCAGATCCGCAGGGAAGGTTCCAGAGGGGTTCCCATGGATCTCCCATCCCTTGGAATGACTCTGTGCTCCTTGACACCAGCCTTGTGTCAAATACTCATGTTTGAAGTGCCAACATCTCTATATTTATATTATAAAGACCTCACTGTCTGCGGGGTCAATAAAACGAACACTTCAATGACAAAGGATTGGACTATACATATGCACATCCCCATAAATCTGATCCCATATTTATCCAGGATTTCTGGTGATGTTGGGCCAAGGTCGGAGAAACTCCCACAAACTTGTGGGTTTTAGCTGGGCAGCATAACCACACTCCTCACAATTACATTTTTGGTTGTTTACTTGGATTTTCTAGGTTTTGAGGAGTGGGTTTGGGATTTTTTAAGTTGTTTTGTTTCATGGGCTGAGTTTTGCACTACTGCTGATTAATTCAGAGTTTTTAAAGAGGACAAGACAATATTGCTCTTTCTCTGGGGGAGGTGTCATAGCTGTTAAATCCCATGGACTCTCAGAGTCTTACAGAGGAGGGGCAGGAACATTCCAGAGCTTTTGACCCCATGTGAGAGCTTGGAAATTCCCAATTGGCTCAAAATGGTCCTCAGTATTTTCCCCAGCTCCGCTCAGCTCTTCCTAGGGCACCACGACCATCCCAGCCCCTGGGTGTGGGAGTGCAGCGAGATCCCTGCATTCTGGGGAAACCTATTTTTCCTCAACTATATCCAACATTGCTCAAAACAGGGATTTTTCACCTCTTTTCCACTGTGCAAAGGGTAAATTTTT
>WAAE01025907.1:0-13750 GCA_013400495.1 Nicator chloris | reverse complement strand
TATAGAAATTGTGTGATAGTGAGGTGAGACTGGATGGAATTTGTCTTTCAAAATAAATCACAGTATGTTTGGGGAGCAGGGAGGAAAGAAACTTGACCTCTTAAGGTTCAAAAAGAAGTGCAGATAATCTGGTATAGCCACATAAGGAGTACAAAGGATTTGGTGCTAACACCAAAGTTTAGGATTTGATCCCGGTATGGGCCATTAACTTAAGTCCTGAACTCGGTGATCCTTGTGGGTCCCTTCCAACTCAGACTATTTTGTGATTCTGTGAAAGAAACAGAGGATGTAGAGCTGCCCTCAAATAAAGTTGTATAGTAAATATAACAAAGAGGAACCAGTTCATTTCAGATGGGCACAGAAATTAATGCAGTTTAATATCAGGCTTTGGAAATCAATCTGGTAAACAAACTCTCGTGTTCTGTGGCTGTTGATTAAATTATGCTGCCACCTCTATGCTGTAACTGTAAATGTACAGACAGTTCCTGAGCTGAAAATGAATAATTGAAGGAAGGTAGCAGACAGAAGCACACAGAAGATTAAGGACCTGTGTATCAGGTCTGGCTGAGATGGAGTTATGTTTATTCACAGCAGCCTTTATGGTGCTGTGTTTTGGATTTGTGACTAAAAAAGTGTTGGTAACACACCAGTGTTTTGGCTATTGCACCACAAGAATTCTCTTTTTTCCATTCTACTCCCCAAGGGTGGGGGACAAGACATTGAGAGGAGACACTGCTGGGACAACTCACCCAAATCGGCCAAAGGGATATTCCACATCAAATAACATCATGATCAGAAATAAAAGTTGGAGATTTTGGCTGTTGAGGTAGGCATTGTTCAGGCACCAGCTGGGCATTGGTCTACTTGTGGGAGATAATGAGGGACTGCTTATGCATCACGTGGGTTTTTTCTCTTCACTTATTAAACTACTTTTATCTTAATCAATTACTTATTTTGCTTTTCCTATTCTTTCCCTTGTTCTGTTGCATGTGTGTCTTGGTGACTGAGAAGCTCTGTGGGTGCTTGTTGATGTCCTGGGGTCAATCCAGCAGAACCTGATCAGTCAGTCCAGCCAGGACACCTTTAAAGTGTGTGTTTATAGAGCTTCCTAATTCATATGGCATGGTAAAACAGAATGGGAGGGTTTGAAAAGTGCAAAAGGGACTGAATAAGCAACAGGGAAAAACTCTTGGTTAAGAGTAGGAACCCAGAAAATGCAGCATTTGCTCCTGTGTTGGNATTAAACTACTTTTATCTTAATCAATTACTTATTTTGCTTTTCCTATTCTTTCCCTTGTTCTGTTGCATGTGTGTCTTGGTGACTGAGAAGCTCTGTGGGTGCTTGTTGATGTCCTGGGGTCAATCCAGCAGAACCTGATCAGTCAGTCCAGCCAGGACACCTTTAAAGTGTGTGTTTATAGAGCTTCCTAATTCATATGGCATGGTAAAACAGAATGGGAGGGTTTGAAAAGTGCAAAAGGGACTGAATAAGCAACAGGGAAAAACTCTTGGTTAAGAGTAGGAACCCAGGAAATGCAGCATTTGCTCCTGTGTTGGTCTGTCTTGAACAGTTTTTGTGGTTTTTGTTTTTTTTTTCCTTAAAATAGCTTTTGTGGTTTTACTTTTTCTACAAAATGCTTGTGGTAATTAAAGGATTAATAATAATTCAGACAAAAATTCTATTAAATTTGGCTTGGATTAGGTAAAAGAGAGAATGACATAAAAATTTCCCACCAGATTGACAAAAAGCTATTTCATGCTTATTATGACTCTAAGTATCCTAATACCTAGGCATATATACTCTTTTTCTTTTTATTGTAGTATTCTGAAGCCAAGAAACACAGCATTTTAAATTCATTTATGGCAAGACACAGATTTCTTTTTTCGTTATTCCTCTTCCTATGGGCTAGTGCATTTGCCAGGATTCCTCAACTACTACATCTACCCCTTTTATAACTTATTTGGGATTGGGAAAAGTGTAATTTTTAGGAATTAACTTCTATAATAGATGATGATATCCAAAAAAAATTTCTGTTTTCCTGAAATGTCATTCAACATCTTTTTCCATTGCTGGCACCCTCTCATAACAGCCACTACACAGCTTTAGACTGAGAACAAAATATGTGTTTTTAGCCTAAACCATAATTTTTACATGAATTTTCAAGAGAATGAAAAATGCCTTTTCAAAATGAAAATGCTGTATCCAGCATTATATGAATGCATTATAGCAATATGCAAGGCTGTAATAGCATTCAGTACAAAAAGCAATTTAATTGCATATAAAATACCTGATGTGATAATTTGATAATATTAGTACTAATATAATTTTTTTAATTTTTCCAAATTTATCCTGGTAGTACTTTGAAAGAACAAAATCTAAGCAGTCTAAGAATAGAACTGACCATGTTCTCTCTCATCTCCATAAAGTGTTGTTTCTAAGCTCTTCTTCATTCCTGTCAGAGATTATTTTTGTATCAAAAAAAAAAGCGTACGCAAACCAAAAATAGACAATCTTTGCATGTCTTCATAATGAGAACCCACACTAGAATACCATGTGTTATGTTGGATAGAGTTAATTGGCTCAGGCACTGTAATGAGTGTGCTATAAACTATGAAGCCTTCGTTTTTATTCTTTTATTGTAATGCTAGCTAGTCTAAGCAAAAAGCAGAAAGTAACGAGGACGGTAAAGAGAGGAAATCCAGAACAGACTGTGATTTTGATGGTCAAATGTTGTTGTGAAAATTGTTTTAAAGAAAGTAATCCTGAGTCTTATGCATCACTCAACGAACTTTTGAAATGCTGTTTTATGAGCAGCCAGTGAAGGAAAGCCTGTTTTCTTGACCTGTTATGCCTGCTAATTGCCACCCTACCCAAAAAAACTTACAGCATGTATACAACATCCTTTGTTTGATTTCTCTACCCATCGTATTTACTCTCCCTGCATACTGACATCTTATTTCTTCATCCCCTAGTTCCCTCCTTGACAATTTTCCAGCTTTAGCAACAAGACCTGGTGCTTTCTATTTACATGCCCACTTTTCAGAATTTTTTGTGATTTATGATATCACTCCTTTGTCAGGTTTGCAAATGCCTTATTAAAAAACCCCAAAGTAGCTGACAAATAAATAGAAGACACAGTGACATTGCATAATCTTCTTTATATAAAGTTAAATTAAGAACAGAATTAGAAACACAAGTGAGCAGGAAAAAGTATATCTACTGTTAATTTTTATTTTATTAAATATCATTAAGTGAAAAAAATAGATAATTTGCTATTTCTTTTACAAATGTGTTAGGAGAACTGTATTTAACTGTCAGACCTAATTTGTTTTGATGTCTGGAAATCAGATTTCAACCAATATATTGAAAATGTGAAGACCCTGAAACCTATATATTGAATTGAAGCTTTTGAATGAGACCAGGCTGTAGCAGCAGAACTAGGAGTTATTAGCTTTATATTTTTTTTCCTTTTCAGCACTGAATTTTACCTTGAAAATGATACATTAGCAAAAATTAGGGAGAAGGCCTTCTTAGTAATGTTAAATATTCTGTGTGTTGGGTCCTATCCAGCAGATCCAGCCTGCAAGACACTTTTTTGTTGAGCAGAACGATCTCATTATTAGGACAGTGATGCAGTGTGGTTGATTTCATACCCTGAAATCACTCAAGGAGATAACTGAGTGGATTATATTTATCCTGGACTCTGTATTGTGCTATTATGTGTAGCAATAACTGGCAGCATATTAAAATAGAGATCAGGGACTAAACCATTCTTTTGAAGGCAGTTCTGAAATTTCAAAGCTGTTGAATTATTCAAGTATTTTCCAATTTATAAAATATGATTGCCTGCTTGATGATGTAATGATATAAACAAAAACATGGAAAAGTATTGAGTGTATTTTTCTCCCCATGGTTCTTTTGAACCCCCTTAATTGAAGGTGTTGATTTTGTGTCAGTAGCAGCCATAATTAAGAGAGGAAACATTGGATAATTTATTTGGTCAATGTCCTACATTTGCACAAAGAAAAAAAAAAACAGTCAAGGTAGAAATGGACACAGTTATAATGTGAAACTGAATAGAAATATTCAATCTATTTAATATTAAAAAATCTGAATGAACATTAAACCCTTGTTGTTTTCTGTCTCTATTTACAAAGCCAGTAACACAGGTTTAACCTGTAAGTACATAACATTTTTAAGGTAGCAATGTCAATAAAAAAATCAAAAGAATTCTGTGAATACATGTTTGGGTCTTTAACAATGTATCTTTATGTTCTCCAAGGAATTTGGAAATTGGGCTTTTAATTAGTTTTTGATACATCCAAGCTTTTCTAGACTGAGAAATGCACCTGTGCGCTACACACCGCATGCAGAGTGTACATAGGAAGTGCTGGTTATGGTGCATGCATGCTGTCATCATCTGAGTGTTCACAGTAATATTTTTAAGGACATGACAGTCTGTTTTTCTTTTCATTATGTGGTTTTAAGCCTCTGTTTATGTTCCTCAGTTACTGTGGAATAGCTAGCATTTAATGCAGGGATCGACAGTTATCTCCTGACAGATCAGCTATCAGAAAATATCACAGAAGGATGTCTGTGTCTTAGGATGGGAATGATGAACTTCTATTACATCTGACAAAATTGAATTAGCACCTTTGCATAGATTAGCATTGGCTGAGCAGTAGTGTGAGGATTTTCCTGGGAGATTTTTAAGGTATTAAGCCTTCCAGCTGTAATAAGGTTAATACAGTTCTAAGTGACTTGAATGTCAGTGTTGGCAGTTTAACTGCAATAATATTTCTGAAAGCAGGAGAGAGAAACACTCTCATGTTCACTTCATTCAAAGACCACTTTGAGAAGAGGACATATATTTCCTTAAGGTTTTCACTGAGTGTAACTGCAATAAAGCACAGAATTACAGAATGGTTGAGGTTGGAAGAGACCTCTGTAGGTCATATGGTCCACCTAGAAACAGTTTTTCAGCACCATGTCTCTCTGGCTTCTAAATGTCTCCAAGAATGGAGAATCCACAACCTCCTGTGTGAATTTTCAGTAATCCTTACAGAAAAAAACCGTGTTTCCTGGTGTTCAGAAAGAGCCTGCCATGATTCAGTATGTGCCCGTTGCCTCTTGTGCTATTACTGGGCACCAGTGGAAAAAGCCTGGCTCTTTGCACCTTCCCTTCAGGTATTTGTAGTCTTTACTGAGATCCCTCCTAAGCAATCTCCAGGCTGAACAGACTCAGCTTCAGCCTGTGCTCATAGCAGAGATGCTACAGTCCCTTAATCAGCTTTGTGGGTCTTTGTTGGACACTGCAGTCTGTACATATCACTTATATTCAGGAGCCCAGAGCTAGACACAGCACTCCAGGTGTGGGCTCATTAGTTCTGAATCCAAAACACAGCACTGTAACAGCTGCTGAAAAGAAAATAACTCTCTCCCAGCTGAATCTAGGACAAGTGGATATTTTCTTAAGATATCTGGTGGGACATTTTGATGTGGTTTGTGCCAAAAAATGAACAAATTTTTCAGTGAATACATAGATAAATCAGATGATCCTTAGCAGGCTTTCCTAGAATCATAAATATGCTGAGCTAGTAGGCACCCATCAGATCATGGAGTCCAACTCCTGGTCCTGCATAGGACACCCCAAGAGTCACACCGTATGCCTGAGGGCATTGTCCAAACACTTCTTGAACCCTGTCGTGCTTGATACTGTGATCACTTTCCTGGGGAGCCTGTTCCAGTGCCCAACCACTGCCCAACTGAACAAACTTCAGTTTCCCATATCCAGCCTAAACCTCCACTGACACAGATTCATGCCATTTCCTCAAGTCCTGTCACTGGTCATTAGAGTGAAGAAATTGGGACCTGCCCTTCTGCTTCCCCTCATGAGGATGTTGAAGGCCCCAACGAGGTCTCCCCTTGGTCTTCTCTTCTCCAGGCTAAGCAAGACAAGTGACCTCATAGAGCTTCCCCTCCAGACTCGTCACCATCCTCACTGCCCTCCTTTGGATGTTCTCTAACAATTTAATGTCTCTTTTGTGTTGTGGCACCCAAAACTGCCCCCAGCACTGGAGCTGAGGCTGCCCCAGAGCAGAGCAGAGTGGGACAATCCCCTCCCTTGCCCGGCTGGCCGTGCTGTCCCGGATGGCCCCAGGACACGCTTGGCCCTCCTGGCTGCCAGGGCACTGCTGGCCCAGATTCAACTCTGCATCAGCCAGGACCCCCAGGTCCCTTATAAGATCATGCTGAAATAAAGTCAGTGGCATCTACCCTGCATAGTTAATCCTTCATGCAAGACAAGGATCTTGAAAGAGACTTGGTGTTATTCACCAATATATTCTCATGGATTCTGCAAGTAAAGGAATTGGGAACCATTAGAACTGAATATCCTGAGAGAGAAGGCATAACTTCCAGACTAATAATGTAAGCCAACATGTACTAGCTAAATTAAGGAGTGAAAAGCAAGATTATAATCTGATGATAAAGTATGATGAAGAAGTTATTACCTGGTAACTTTTATAATTAACACTGCTTAGAGGTGGCTGTTAATTCATTTTTGGCATTGGGATTTGGAAGCAGAGAGAAATAAAATCAGGTGAGAGAGAATGCTCTTTCAGAGACGTAAAAATGAAATGGTAAAAGATGTAATTGAATTCTGGAATAAATGAAAGTTAGTTTCTTTGGTCCTAAGGGGAAGCTAATAGTGTAGCTTTGTTTCCATTCCCTTCAATTTATGCATGAGTACAACTAAGTCTTATTAGGGCCTTGTAAAAACAGTTACTGATTTTTAGAAACTATTGTGTAGGAAAATTGGAACAGGGACATATTATTCTCCCTTCCTGGTCATAAAAGTAAATGCAGGAAGAGACAGTCCAAAGATATATGAAATATTTGTTTGTGTGAATTCTGTTCACAATGCAAATTCACTCTAAAGTTTTCATATTTCTTTTTGCTCCATCTTTCTATGTTGGATCAACCTAGGTTATTGCTTACACAGGGATTTGTGAAAATGTCTGAGTCTTTCTTGTTTTGCGATGTATAATAAGTTCTGTGATTTCTATATCCAAATATAGGACTCTAAAAATCCCTATCTAGTATGTTTTTCTCCCAAGTAAGAGATCAAAATATTGTCTAAATTTAAAGTGCAAATACTGTTTTACCTTACACAGTAGCTGGATTTCTCTGTTAAAGATAGTATTCAAGAAATTCTAGAATGAAAATGGAGCTTTGCAAAAGCTGATTTCCTAAGATGGCTATCTATCTGTCTGAGCTCTTTTAAAGTTAATCAAGTGTCAAATTCAAAGAAAATATTTATATGAGACATAGATACTAATTTTAAGATTAAATAAACTGTCCTTTGGATGCACTGATTGCTTTCTACTGACTGGATTGGGGCTTGGTTAATTAGCTGAGACTGGACACTGAATTTTTTAGTGTATGAACCTAATGGTGAATTTTCATGGTTGAAATTGCTTAAGAAAAAAAAAATAAGCTTTTGTTAAGGAAAGCATTGTAGAAAATAGCTCTTTTCCTTTTATTGTTTTGGTATTCTTAACTAAAAATATAGGGGAAGAGGGTGTGAGTTTGGGGTTGTTTGGCCTTGGGGTTTAGTTATGTCACTGGGGTTCAGAATGTCAAATAAATTTAGTTTTGCTTTCTGACAAGCAGTTATTGTGGGACAGTATTGTTAAGGGCTGATGTTATTCAATAGGAAAAAAGGGAAAACTTTGATAACCATAATTTGTAATGTAGTTCTGGAAAGTCAGGAATTCCAACTAAAATCTGTTTAACACGATCTTGAGTAATCCATTTATATTACTGAGAGTAATTTTCCTGGACGTATCCTTTTGCTCATCTGGTTTATTGTAAAGATAATTTCTTCTCCTCCTTCAAATCTATCCCAAACTTTAACACTTTTGATTCAGACCATAGCTCCTTGTCCTAATATCTTCTGAGACTTTCACTTACATGGTAACCCTGAAGATATTTGATGCAATTTGGATGGTGACGTCCTGTGAACCACATGTCCTCTGTGTTGCACTAATTTCACTTCAGCATTTTATAACTGGTCATGCAAGAGTTCCAGAAAAGAGCCATTGCTCAGTTATTTCTCAGAGATTATCAACATTTAGCAATATATGTCCTAATAGCTCTATCCACTATAGACAAGTACATGACATAAACATCATGAAAATGCAGTTAATTTTTCAGGACATAAAAAGCATACTGCTAGTCCCTCAATGGACTTTTTTCAAACACAATACTTTCCCACAATAAAGACTGCTGTGTGAATAGTGCTTTCCAAAGCCTTTGACAATCTCTTGTAATTTTCTCTTCTCTTGTAGCTGATGGATGCACTGACTGGTCTGTGGATTACAAGAAATATCAAGTTCTAGTGGGAGAACCTGTTCGTATAAAGTGTGCACTCTTTTATGGATATATTAGAGCTAATTACTCCCTAGCCCAAAGTGCTGGACTTAGTTTGATGTGGTACAAAAGCTCTGGACCTGGAGATTTTGAGGAACCTATAGCTTTTGATGGAACCAGAATGAGCAAAGAAGAAGACTCCATTTGGTTCAGACCAACAGTGGTACAAGACAGCGGGCTCTATGCATGTGTTATAAGGTACTATATTTTAATATACTGCATTTTAATTGACCAAATATGAAACAAGGCTCTTAATAGTAAGACTTCTGTGCCAAAGAAATATTTTTCTGACTGTGTTCTTTTTTCTTCTCCTCCTGTCATTCCCTTCCCTGAAGGTTTTTATGCCTGACTAGAAATTGTTATTGAATGTCTTCAACATATTACATTTGCTTTTGTATAAATTTAGTCATTTATAACAAAATCTAAAATTTATAAAGTGTTTGGGACTGGATGAATAAGTCATCTGTTCCTTTCTCTGATTCTTATTTCACTCTTGGAATCACTATCCTCGAGAAAAAAAAAATTCTTTTTTTTTTACATTCAGATTTAATTTAATGTGGATTTCATTGAGTGATTTAAATTAACTTTTTTTTTTTTTCTGAAAAAAAAAATGCTATTTGATGTAAAGGAGTCGCATGAAGGAAAACAGAAGGTGAAATTTCAGCATTTTTACATACATCCTCTGACTTAACGTGATAATAGAGGCTGGGTGCCAGATGTCTTCCAAAAATATTTAACCTTCTGATTCATCAGGTTTTATCACCAGAAACTGGACTGTATTCTGGTTCTGCTTTCTGGAACAGGTGTTCAGCTTCTTTCTGCATCTTTAATGTGGTTTACACAGATATTTTTCCAGCCCTTTACAGTGTTCTTCTCTGTCTGGATAACTATAAAAGTGGTCTTGCTACTAACACACAATAGAAAGAGCAAAAGCAAAGTGTAAAGCAACTGACTGGCTAGAAAAGGAATGCTTGATGCAGGTAGTACAGTGATGCAAAGAAGATATGGAAATTGTTTTATCAATAACTGGAAAAGTTTACTGTCTGCCACTTTTTTTTTATGATTGGGGTTGTTTTGGTTGTTTGGTTTTGGTTTTTTTGTCTTGGATAGAGGGAGGGGAGCACAGATTGCTGTCTGGCTTGTGTGTGCTGAAGGAGATGTTTACTAAATATAGTGCTTATAAAAACATTATTCTATGAGCTCTTTATATAACCTGTGAGACATATCACATTTTCCAATGTCCAATAGCATATTCAATATGATTTTTCTGATGATGACGGTTCTCTTTTAAAGAAAAGCAAAAAAACCTACACATTTAGTTCCTTAAGGAAAATTTTTTGTTATATTTGGATTAATATTTTCTGATAAGTGTGTAACAGTAGCCTCGAAAATGAAAACAGTTTTGCCAATTATTCCATAATGTTATTTAAAAACCATAATTAATCTCCTCTGTTTACATAAAGAATACCTTAATTATCTGATGTTGCAGTTTCCATCAAATGTAGAAAAATGCTGAATTTAGCTACTCAGACATACTCTATCGTCTCGACCTGTATTCATGGCTTTTTTACATGGATGTTTATTTAATCCAGAGGTAGGTAGGACCATGTTCTAATCTGCTTTAAACTACTGTGGTGGTTTGCTACCAATCAGAAATTAAACCTACAAATATACCACTCCTCTTCCCACCACCCTCTTTGGCAAGAGAGGGACAAAGGCAGAGACTATGGGTTGAGATAACAGCTTACTGAAAGCAAACAGCAGTGGAATAAGAAATGCACAGTAATAGCAGCAGTATTAATAACAAATAAAAAAATGCTTTACACTCAAAAGGTGTTCATCACCTTGACCTAGTTCTGCGTGGCCACCAGGACAAAGACAAGATGGTGGCACTTCCCGTGGGTTGTGCCGCGTGGCTTTCCGCACACAAAGATTACAGCAGCAGTTCCTGCGCCCAGCACCACGTGCCTTTTCCCAAAGACAAGTTGGTGGGAGCTTCCCACAGGTGGCTTTCCTCATCCCAAAGTCCAAGACAATGGAAGACAGTGATGGACAAACCTCTGAAAGCTAAATTGTTCATGTTGCACCACGCTGCCACTCTGTAGTGCTGGACTCAGCTCCTCTCAACGGGTTTTGCTGCTGTTTTGTTCCCCCCAGCTGCTTCCCACACCAGCACTGCCACTTTTGACCACTCTGCTCCACTGGGGTGCAGCCTGCATTTGCTGCTGGTCAGTACCGCACCCCAGAGCCACACCTGAGGAACAGGAAGGGGATGAGGGATGGTGGTAGAGGATGGGGTCAATTCTAGACACCCTCCTGTGATGAAGAGCAGGATGTCACATCAGAGGGTTGCTTATTATTTATCATATATGGACTGTGAATATAGCTGGATAAGCTGCACTAAGAGTTAATGTATATATTCAAATGCAGCTCCCAGAAAATATGTATATGTTATACACACCTGGTATAATGGTAAATATGTGGTTTCTGTCAAAAATTCTGCCTTTAAAGTTTCAAAAATAGCTGGAATATTGTTCCTATCAAGAGAAAACTTCCTTCACGTATTCTTTTTCTTCCCTGCCTGAAAACATTAATTACAGTGTCTCTAGTAGTTGCTCAACATAATATTGGCATAGGTCAGTGAAACTAGCATTCTGTAGTTACATCTTAGTGAAGATTTATGTGATTTAGAATCTCAGAATCATAGCATCATTTGGGTTGGAAAAGATCTCCAAGATCATGCAGTTCAACATTTTAACAAGGAGCACCACATCAACTAAAACATTGCATTATGTGCCATATCCAGTTGTTTCTTGAATACTTCCAGGGATGGTGGCTCCACTTCCCTGGGCACTCCATTCCAGTGCTTAACTTCCCTTTCAGTGAAGAAATTATTCCTGATGTCCAACCTAAACTTCCCCTGACGTAGCTTGAGCCCATTTCCTCTTATCCTGTCACTGGTTGCCTGGGAGAAAAGGCCTGTCCCCACCTGGCTACAGTCTGCTTTAGGGTAGTTTTAGAGAGTGGTAAGATCTCTCCTGGGCCTCCTCTTCTTTAGACTAAACAATCCCACTTCACTCTGCAATTCCTCATACGATTCACTCTCTAGACCTTTCAGCAGCTCCACAACTCTTCCCTGGACATGCTCAAGCCCCTTGATGTCTTCCTTGCAGTGGGGGACTCAAAACTGGATATAGGATTTGAGGTGTGGCCTCACCTTTGCTGAGTACAATCACTGCTACTATTGCTGGTACAGGCCAGAATGCCTTTGGCCTTCTGGGTCACCTGGGCTGTTGACAGGAACTCCAAGATCCTTTCCTGCTGGGCTGCTTTTGAGCCACTCTTTCCCCATCCTGTAGCACTACACGGGGCTGTTGTAACCTCAGTGCAGGACCCATCACTTCACCTTTTCAAATCTCATGCAGTTGGCCTAAGCCCATCTATCCAGCCTGTCCCAAACTCTATGCAGAGCTTTTGTACCATCCAGCAGACCAACATTCCTGCCCAACTCACTCAGAGCAAAATTACCGAGGGTGCACTCCTTGCCCTCTTCTAAACCATCGATAAAAATATGAACAGAACTGGCCTCAGCAGTGAACCATGGGGAAGCCCACTAGTGATGGCCAACAACTGGATGTAGCACCATTCACCATGACTCTCAGGATCCAGCCATCCAGACATGATTTATATTTATGAACATGTTTAATGTTTATGAACATTAATGGCTTTATAAGCTGTAACATTTAGTGGAGAAAAGTATGAACAAGTCTTGTTCAGAAACATAAGAGTGTCTATAAAGAATGTTTAGCATACGGACAAATAGAGAAAACAATAGAAGTTTAAATAAAGCATTACAAATTATATTATAGATGAAGAATCTTCTCCATCTTTAGCATATTTAAATTCATTAGGTACTTATAAGCCATAAAAAACTGCCTATAATTAATTTAGTGATACTCAGCTTTAAAGATTCAAATTCAGATGACAGCAAGGTTCAAACAGGGAATAACAGCATCTGTGGAGATTGTTCAAATCTATTTTCATCCCCAGTTGGTAAAAAACCCTGAACATCTGCTTCAGTATCCTTAACTGTTTCTATTAGTAACACACAGTACAGTATTTTAGACAAAGAGGTAAAGAGTGAAATAGTGTGAAGGGTACAGAATTTTCTGGTGGATGGAAGGAAGGAAGGAAGAGAATGAGATTATTGTCTAATCTTGCATTCAGCTTCACTACCCTTCCTATGACCGTGCATGTCTGAAGGTAGAGGCTTCAAATGTAGCAGTATTTCTAATTAATTTTTAAGGTCTAATTAATTTTAATTAAATTAAAAATTTAATTTTTAAATTTTGCTGTTTAGCTGTGTTTAAATTCACAGCTGTTCTATTTTCTGTTTTTATATTTACACATAGATATGCACATGCATCCACACATACTAAATTATATTAAATTAAGATGTTAAATTGTTGAATCACACAACTTCCTTGCCATATAGTTCAGTTAGTATATATTATTTATTTGACAGAAATAAAATATAATGCCATAGAGATATTTTAAATAATAAAATCTATAATTTTTAGAGCTGCTAAATATTTTTAAAATATTTTTAAAATATTTAGAATAAAGAATATTAATAGTCTCCAAAAATTGTCAGTTAAAAATTTATTCCAAATTATCTTCAAAAAGCATCACTATCACAATATAAAATACCTTTTTTTCCCCTCACCATGACTGGAAATGTGAGATTGTTGAATTAATGAAAAAATAGTTCTTTATCTTCATCATATGAAAATTAATTTCAGGTTTAGATAGCATAAATTTATTTTATTAGATGTGATGTGTTCATCTTCAAATACAAAGAATTGGTTTTCTGTCATTTTAAAGATCCAATTCTGTCAAATCACATCAATTATGGCTTAATTAATGTAACTTTAACTGTTAATTTCTGTACAGTTAGTTAAAGTAATCACAATTATATGAATGATGCATTGTTATCAACACATAGTTATTTCTTTAAATAAACCTAAAATAATAAATGGGAAGTATAAAATAACTTAAAACTCTCTCTGTCAACTTCTTCCTTCCTTCCTTCCTTCCTTCCTTCCTTCCTTCCTTCCTTCCTTCCTTCCTTCCTTCCTTCCTTCCTTCCTTCCTTCCTTCCTTCCTTCCTTCCTTCCTTCCTTCCTTCCTTCCTTCCTTCCTTCCTTCCTTCCTTCCTTCCTTCCTTCCTCCTTTCCTCCCTCTCTCTCTTTTTTCCTCTCACTCTCTCGCTTTCTCACTTCTTGTTTTCTTGCTTTCTCTCTTTCTTGCTTTCTT